>SEYY01006335.1:0-17500 GCA_009176605.1 Armadillidium nasatum | reverse complement strand
GTATAGGATGACTCTTTGTCTATCGAATTGTGGAAAATATACGAATAAAGATAGCTAGTTGCTGTTAGCAGCATTCCGAGCAGAAGATTATTTCGTGACGAAAGTATGATTGGAAATGAAAGTGTAATACACCTAAAGTGAAGTAAAAATATGTAAACGAATATTAAGAAAAAAAAGAAGAAGAATATCTCATCTCCCATTACTCTTTTTTTTTCAATTTTCCTTATTTTTATTTAAATGTTTTTTTATTAAGTTTGTGAACTCCTGATAATATAACAGTTATAATCCTATAATACAAGCAAACTACTTTAGAGCTATATAAAATGAGAACGTACAATTTGTGCATCCACATTTAGTAAAATAAAAACTAGATAAAATGGATACGTGTTAAACATTCGCATGGTTACCCCTTTATACTTTATGAAATTCGGTCAAAAAAGTCTATGTTCAATGTTTATAGTTTATACACTTATGACTAATTATTAATATACGATAACATTGTTTACCGTGACGATAATATGAAACTTGCCTAAGCAATTTCTTGAATATTATTATGAAGCATCGCTTATAATTTATATTAATAGTAATGAAATTATTAAATATGATTTAATAATTTACAATATACAAACTTCGGAAAGTCATAAAGAAAGTATTGTTTTTTTTTTTAGTGACAGGGGGGAGAGATTCTAATTGAACTGTTGATATTATTTATTGGATTTCAGCAAGGCATTTGGTAATTAGGCAACTACATTAAGGTGACCATATTTTTCTGATTAAAATTCGGGTCGCTTCTTAACATTGCCCCCACCCACCCCTGAAATACTCTCCCTGTGTAAGGGTTTTAAGTGATGTATAAAGGAGGTTGATTTTTAATTTTAATATAAAGAAGAAATAAGAATGTTGTTTTCGAAATATAAGTCATATGGTTTATTAGTTAAGGACATTCTACAAAAAAAAAAAAAAAAAAAATACATTTTTGCTTTCTGCTCCCATGTGCCACGCCCTCTGGCTGTATGGCTATGGCGGTGTGTCACTGCCTTCTTCTGCTGTTTGAACGGATAAATAATTTTGCCAAATTGATCGGGACAAATGTCCGTCTCTAAAAAAATCGGGACAAATGTCCATCTATGAAAAAATTGGAACCCAACATAAAAATTTCGGACAGATGATCACCTTAAACTACATGCTTGGTTGATTGGATAATAATAATAGTAATAATAATAATAATAATAATAATAATAATAATAATAATAATAATAATTAAAATAATAATAATAAAAATAATAATAATGATAAATATCTTATGTTGAGACCGCACTTGAGTCTAAGTAATTAGTATGCAAGAGTGCTAGCAGACTTTAATTATTACCTTATCTGTTTAGTTTGCTAGAGGAAAGGGGAGGGGCCAAGCCCGGGTCATGTTGCCTCATGCACAAGCGTGGTTGGTAGAAGTCCTTGGAAGTTATTGTGAATTATTATTCATAAGTCTTCTCTTTGGGTTTCTCTTTTGAACCACCAGTAGCGAAGAGGTAAAACTCTATGCTTTTGCACTATAGGGCCTGGGTTTTATTCCCCTATATCAAACTTTAAACTTAGATGTTTAATTAATATACATATAATTTTTTTTCATAGCTTTTATAGTTTTGTATTATTTCTTGGTATATGAATTCTTTATTTGGTAAAGGTGGAGATTGTTTCTGAGTTTCGATTGTTAAAAAATATCGAAAATTGAAAATATCGGAGAAGCCTAACGTAAACAAGAAAGTTGCCAGAGGTACTATTACACTAGATATACACACAATTATTATTACTTACTTTTCTAACAGAACCTAATTCGACTTATCATAACCTGAACTACTGAAGATGCCATAATTTAACCTAAATAATAATTTTAATGTACTTATAGTTTATAACATAACCTAAATTTATGGTATCTGAACTGAAATTAACAAATTACACATATCTTGAACAGTCAAGGTAACTGAAACTCGTTAGGTAGGAAAGTATCGATTAAAATAAAATATTGATATAAAAAAATATCAATATAAAAAATATCGAAACTCAGAAACAACCTCCACCTCCTAAAAAAAAAAATTTTCATAGCTTTTATAGTTTTGTATTATTTCTTGGTATACGTATGAATTCTTTATTTTGTATCATTATTAATATTAATATTAGTATCAGTTGATTTTACAATATTTTCCTCTTCTTATTATGTTTTAAAACTTAATTGCAAAGCTTAAACAGGTTTTATATTTTATTAGATTTTTAATATATTTTAATATATATATATTGAATTTATAAATTGTTTTTATTCTTAATTAGGACCAAAGAAAAATAATCAAATCCTACATATGTATCGTATTTTTTTATTAATCTATACTAAAAGAAATAAGACAAGTTGACATTATTTTCTTTGAACTGCTTATTCGATATATATTCAGGAAATATAAAATTTATATTTATTTAATCTATGCTAGATATCTACAAAATTAAAATGAAAATTTAAATATATGAAATTAGACCATACATCAATAATGATATATCAGTTTTTAATATATATTTGATAAATCAATATATTGATATTTGATACATTAGTTTTTAGTTTATGAATATAGGTATTAATATATGATTAGCCTATATTAATATTTATTATTTTTACAAAAATAAATAAATAAATACCTAATGAATTCATAGTTTTACAGGTAGTTCTCCATTTCCCCATACCCCTGACCCGTATGATGGGATTTACTCTTACATTACTTTTTTTTTTTTTATTATTATTTTTTTTTTTTACGGACAGAGCCCTTTTTCTAGGAGGGGCATAAAATAGTAATAGATATCATTGATACATTGAATATATATATCAGTATATAATATTGATATATTGAATGATTAATTAACATATCAGTATCATAAATGTATCATGTAAATCCTTTCATGATTATATATATATAATTTGCTTTTCCAAAACCTTGTTTTTAGTATCAATTAATTCAAAATATATGAAATATGAAAAGTATACTAAAAGTTGGTATAAAAAATATTCAAATTCCAGCTTTCCGTATTTAAAAATTACACTTTTTTTGTAAAGAAAAAGCTCTATTTTTGATTTTAGAATGTTTGAATACCAATATTGTTAAAATCAATATATACTGAGAGAGTAAACTTCCCACCATTTTTGAGTTGGAGGGTATAAGGGTAGAAACCCATTAACAAATATTTACATATACATTTTATATAAGTACATGGCTTATGAACACTTGTTGGAATCTTTGTTCTACATACTTCACAACCCTCGATTGGTGAGGAGTTTACTCTTTCTCCACATATCAGTATTTGTTGATATCATTTTCCTAATTCATAGTTTCTGAAATGCTTGAGGTAGTGCAATGTTGAGCTACAAAAATGGTATGTGGTTTTGAAAATATGTTATGAGGCTAAAAGAATAAGAACCTATTTTGTTAAACATTAAATACTTTCTGTGAAATATAGTCAGACATTTTCTGAGGAAAAGATATTTCTTAGAGGAGAAACATTTCAGGTTTATTACATTTTCTAATCTCTCATTGCTGTTGTTTAGAATAAGTTTTATCTTTTTTTTTTTTTTTTTTTTCAAAGTTTGTGGAAAATCTTATTTTATTTTTAACAAAATGCTTAACTAGGTTCCAAGTAGAACAGATTTTGCTCCTATTGTATAATTATTTTTAGCCCAGTGCCAAAACACTTCATGTTATATTTGAGATTCTTAAAAACAAATTTTAAGGATTTCAAATTCTTATAGAGCCTATATAGAACCCACTGGTTTGCAAGAAAGTATTAAGAAATAAAATTTTAAAGAATAATAAATTAGGCTTATGTAAGTAAATGTGACTATTAATGCTTCTTAATGACAGGCTTTCGTGTCACAGCTCAGATTTTATTAAGGTTCCTCTAAATCTTTTAAACACTTGTCTCTTATGTTTACTTTAAGAAACATTAGCAAACTAGTTGTTAGTCATTCAATCTGAGAGTAGTTTTTATAATCATGATTTCATTGAAGTTACATTAGTGTCTATAACAATTATGTTCATCCTTTGATAAAAATTACGTTTTGAATTTAGATAAAACAAAATTGGGAATATTGTTACAGTTTTGAACTGCGTCAATTTGTCCTATACAGTATAATGAAACTGAAGTGTTAAGTATGCAGTTGTTGAATTTATGTAACTTATTTTGGTATTTAAATCTTACGCAATTTTATAATTATTATTATTATTATTATTATTATTAATAAAAAGCAACATATTTTACACAAATATTTTCCAGATGAATATCACAATATCGTCAGCTCCTATTGTTAATGTTAGAGTTACTAGCAATATCAATTCTTTTGCTGCAGAAAAGAGATTTGACAAAAGTTTAACAATTGGGGATTTAAAAGTAAGTTTATCGAATGTAAAATTCTTTTAAAATTATAAAATAAATAGTTTTTAATAGGTATATATATATATATATATATATATATATATATATATATATATATATATATATATATATATATATATATATATATATATATATATATATATATATATATATATATGATTTTCATAGGCCCGCTTGGAATTAATTACTGGGGCATCTTCAGGGTCCATGATTCTATCAGTTTATGATGAGAAGGACAATGAGATTTGTGCTTTGAATAATGACTCTGCTTTGTTAGGTTCTTTTCCAGTGGAAGAAAATTATCGAATTCATGTAAGTTTAATGAATTATTAGAATATTTGTGTTCTAGTACTAAAACTTGGGTTGCTTATGAGCAAATGAAAATAATTTAATCATGCAATTTAATATTTTTTAAAATTTTTTGCTTCTAAAATAGAAAAATAATTAAATTTTTTTTACCTAAAAGACAGAATCCAGTATTATTTTAATTTTTTAGTTATCCAGTAAATTCAATTTTTCTTTATGTGACCTTAAGGTGAGGGAGCTCTATGGATCCTTAAACTATTGTCCTGTCCACTTTAACCACTCTGTTCCTTCATTGTTTTTAAGTCTTATATTCTATTCTTATTTTAAACAAAGATTTGAAGCTTTATATATCCTCTAATCTTATCTCAGATTGCCAGTGTAACTTCTGTTAGGGACGTTCTATTAGTGACTTCGTTCTCATAGATTTCTGTCTTCTTGATCTTTTTTAGCATTTCAGTGATTTTTTGGCTATTTATTAATTGTTTTCAATAGAGTCTATCAGAAAACTTTGATTTTTACAAAAATTCTCCAGCACTATGCTATCCTTCTCTCTGTAATCTTTCTGATCTATCTTTTGTAGCTGCTGTAAACTACCAACGTTCATCTGTAAATATATAAGTAGCGTGATCCACAAGGTCCTACTGAATCCATGTCATTTTTTTTTCTTTTCTATTTTTATAAATTTATTCTTAGCTATTTTTACCAATGATGACTACTGTAACCTTTCTTTACTGTTTTCATTTTAAAAGGCATCTCAACCATCAATCAATAACTGATGCATTGGAGAAGGCCTTGGAGCTGCTGTTTTTTAAATTTTCATATTTCTAATTGGGGCAAAGAAAACTGTTTGTTTACTTGATATAATCTTCCATACAACTTCATCATCTTTAAAAATATACAACTCAAACTATTGTCTATCCCTACTTTTCTTGGTATTTCCCTTTCTTCTGATCTTTCTTTGAAATATATTGTTTGTATCACCAAATGAACTTCCAAGACGGTTTTTTTTTAAGTTGCTTTCAGAGTTTTTTCTTCTGTCATAACAGATATATATATATATATATATATATATATATATATATATATATATATATATATATATATATATATATATATATATATATATATATATATATATATATATATATATATATATATATATATATATATATATATATATATATATATATATATATATTGTAGTAGCAGGACTCCTCGCTCTAAACAAAATAATAATTTTGACTGAGGAATTGGAACCAATTCTCCGTGCTTGTTTATTTGCACCGAAGAACGCAATAAGTGCATTTTACGCTTAACTAGGCTGACTTTGGTGAACTCCGTACATTTTTTGTATTTTCGCTACTACTAAGTGGTTTATTGTGTTAATTCGTCATCCATCAGTGGTCATTTGACATTCCTGTTTTTATGCAAGTATCGCTGATATTGCATCGCAAGCAATATCTTGATTTTCACCACAGTGTCCTTCAGGGTATCCTTATCCATCAGAAGGTGCTTCTGGATCTACCATACACTGCAGGATAATTACCAGCCATCAGTGAAGTCTGCTTCCTTCTCTGGGTATTTCCAAGCTGACACTTACTAGATGGGGTTCTTGTCATTGTTCCTGTAATTATTTAATTGTTGAACATCCAGAATCGTTTATTTTGTGTAAATAAAAGAACAAAACCCAGCCTTCGTTATTGTACCTCCAACCATCAACTATATATATATATATATATATATATATATATATATATATATATATATATATATATATATATATATATATATATATATATATATATATATATATATATATATATATATATATATATATATATATATGAAATGTTTCGGTTTTCCAGGTAGTTGACAACAGCAAGCGCGTTGGAGAATTTGAAGATTTGTCAAAAGTACAGAAATTTGAGTTGTCTGAAGATGAATATGAAAAGAAAAGCGGTAAATTATTGTGTATTAATGATTTATAATGTGCTTCTTATTATTGCTTTCATCTTCCAGGTAGTTATTTAGACTACTTGACAGTTGGAATGATCTAAAACAATGTTGTTTTTTTTTTAACTACCACATTACTAGTTCTGTCATGCGAACTTCTTTAGGTAAAAGGGACATTACGCTTACTTATATGGTCTTATACTTTCTAAAATGGTGCTTCTATTAACCCTTGCAGACACTGTGAGGAATTTTTTGTTGAAGAACAAGCTTGGGAAGTTCAATGAGGAGGAGCAAGCTCGCCTCCAGAAGGAGAAAGAAGAAGCTGAAAGAAAGGAAGAAGAAAAAGCTAAAACTATTACTGTCGGTGATAGGTGTGAGGTAAGAAGGAATCAATAGAGTTTTTTTTATTATTATATTTAATAACGTTTATTACTAAAACCCTTCTAATAAAAGAGTCCTGGTGAATAGATCGCTTTATTGCAATTGCATATAAATATAATAAAATTATAAATATTATCCATAATACTTGTATTAAACTAGTATCAAATATTTTACTTAGAGAGGATTGATTTTATATAGTTTTTTTTTCTTTTTCTTTTGTAAGGCTCGAGTTCAAGGAGAACCAACTCGAAGAGGAGAGGTTATGTTTGTTGGGAAAACGGAATTCAAATCTGGTTGGTGGGTTGGGATCAAGTACGACGAGCCATTAGGCAAAAATGACGGACGGTTCGTACTATTATTATTATTATTACTACTATTAATTTGAAAATTTATGTTATTAAGTATGATAAGTTGCTTATAGTAATTGTAAATTTGATTTCTTTATCCATACCAGGTGTTGGTTTTCTGTCTTATTCGTTTATTTGTCATGCATTAGCAACTGTACGCTTATAAAAAAAAGAAATTAGTAATAATAGTATTATAATTTATTATTAAATGAAAAGACCCCCCCACCTCTATTTTGTCCATCCTGTGTTTATATAACATGCTCTCATCCTACCTAGATAAACGCTGGGCTATCACATCACTCATACAATGTTTTTCTTATGCTTATTCACAATAATGTCTTTTCCATGATTTTCTTCGTCGGTATACTTCAGGAGTGATAGTCTCTGATTTCTTCTAAGCACTAAATCTCCAGCAAGCACCACATTTTCCGTTTTGTTTTAGGAGCTCCTACTGACTTTAAATTCAGTATAGTCCCTTTCTTGTGGTCATTTTAGACTCCGTGGGGTCCCACAGGGTTCTGTGTTGGGACCACTTTTGTTCCTTATATATATAAATGATTTAGACAAAGGTCTTAAATGTAAGGTTTCTAAGTTTGCTGATGATACCAAAGTGGTTACCTCAGTAAAGAATAATGATGGATGTATAAAGCTTCAAGGTGATCTAGATAGACTTCTTGGTTGGGCAGAGAGGTGGCAAATGAACTTTAATAGTAAAAAATGTAAAGTTCTTCATGTAGGTTACTCAAATGAAGGATTTAATTATGAAATGAATGGGGAGTGGCTTGAGACTGTGAACCAAAAAAAGGATTTAGGTGTGATTATTAGCAGTAATCTGAAGGTGGGTTGATCAATGTTTGGAAGCAAGGAATAGAGCTAATAAGATGTTAGGTATAATTAATCGCAATGTAGTTTACAAGAGCAAAGAGGTTATAAGCAAGCTATATAATAGCTATGTTAGGCCAGCATTAGAGTATTGTGCACAGGTTTGGGCTCCTCATTTAAGAAAAGACATAGATATGCTGGAGAGAGTACAACGTCGAGCAACAAGGATGATTTCTGGCTTTGAAAATAAGAGCTATGAAGAGAGGTTGAAGGAGTTAGGAATGTTCTCAGTTGAAAGGAGATTTCTCAGAGGGGATATGATACAAGTTTACAAAATATTTGCATCTGACAGTAATACAGAGATTGAAAAATACTTCATAGTGGACCGATGGAAGAGTAACTAGAGGACATAATAAGAAAATTAAAAAGAAGCCATGCCATCTCGGTCTAAGAAAATACTCTTTCAGTAATAGAGTTGTTAATTTTTGGAATGACTTGCCACAAGAGATTGTTGACTGTGATTCTCTTGTCAAATTTAAAAGGGGGCTTAGATAGATATATGGATGGTTTAAGTATTATATAAGTATAACTTGACTAAGCCAAATTGGTGGGTATATATGAATTTTTAGATCAACAGATCAACCTATGACTAAGCCTAATGGCAGTTTTTTTTTGTAGTGGGTGATGGTTCATTGAATATTGCATGTATAATTGGGCTTAGTTTTACTTTTATCTTTGCATGAATGAACTGATAACTAGGGATGGGATAGACCTAGTCTTTTGTGCATGTATTAGTATTGTTATTGGTATTATTTGTTTGGACTGGGACAGTCTCGATAGGCCCTTGTGGCTTCTAACTGTTCTCTATTTTCCTATGTTTCCTGTACATTACCCCATCCCCCCTCCAAAAAAAAAAAATAATAATAATAATATTAATAATTATTATTTGTTCTTCAACAGTGTGGGAGGGAAGAAGTATTTTGAAGCCCCAATGAAGTACGGAGGATTTGTTCGTCCCGCCAATGTCGAAGTTGGTGATTTTCCCGAGATTGAAGATGATCTTGATGAGATGTGAATCATGCGGTTATTGTTCTTTACACCGCTTTCCGAGGAACGCTACCCCACTCATTCCCTTCGCTGCGGCAGCATCTTCTTCCACCTCCTCTTCTGGGGGGAGGGGTTTTTCTTTTCAGTTTTTTTTTTATATATAAAAAAATATTTATTAATTAAGTGCCTCATTTGAAGTAATCTTATCTTTACGAAATCAAAATAATGTAATAAAATTATATTGATAAAAACATTAAATTTCTACTTTTGCGCACACACATACACACACACATTTAACACAAAAACAAAAACATACACACACATTGCGCACATACGTGTTATTTGTTTGTGTGGGCACATTAATTTGCCAGGGAAATGAGCTGTTCCCTTTTATTTTAATAATAATAATGATAACAATGATACTACTACTACTAATAATAATATGTATTAAATAATATATATATATTTATTTTTTTTTTTTTTTTTTTTTTTTTTTTTATTTTTTTTTTTTTTTTTTATTATTATTTATTATTATTATTATTATTTTATTATTCGTAGCTTGATCCTCTTAAAATGCTTTACTTTTGCTATCATAAGTGATGATTATTATTATTATTATTAATATTATTATAGCTTGATTCTCAGAGCGCTTTACATTTACGACCATTAAGCTATTATTTTTATTAATATTGTTATTATTATTATTATTATTATGTTTAAGAATTTATTTTTTACAAAAACTCCTTCATATAAAATGTTAAAATTCTGCTTAATTAAATAATCATTCCACAAATTTGGTATATATATATGTAGGCTGTGATTATTATTATTATTATTATTATTATTATTATTATTATTATTATTATTATTATTAGTATTGTGAAGGAGTCATGTAAGTTTTGTTTTGATATTTAATATTTTTTTTATATGGTTTATTAAATTTTTTCTCTTTATTTTTATGCCTCAATAAATTTAAAAGTATATATATTTTTTTTTTATTTTTTTTGTTTTGTTTTTGTTTTAGTTATTTATTCTCATTCTTTTATTCCCAAAGTTGATAAGAGTTTAATTTCCACGTCTTGGTTTGCATACCCAGTTGAATATCTCAGGACCAGGGTTCGCTATCTGGGGTGATCTTCTGTCCTGATTAGGTAATTACTCCAGCCTTCTATTTCATATCTTTCCAGGCTGAACTAAATAATAATTATGTTGGTAGGTTATCGGGTGAGGTGGGGCTTAATAATCTAGAACTAGTATACTAAGATATCACCTTCATTTCTTCTCAAGTTGTGTGGATTCTTAATCTCATCTTTATAGTTGTCAGACTCAAGCCTACCTTATCTGTTTTGACATAGATGAAGGGGTATTCCTCAATTTCCTTGTTCTTTTCTGCTGTTGCATCAACTTCTTGATTATTCCCAACATGCTATTCTGGTTCTCTCTGCTTACCTTGTTGTAAGTTAACAGAATCTGAGGGTGTGGTGGAACGCAATCATCAAAGGTTGGATCTTCATTTATGTTGATAAGGTCACTTAATCTGGACCTTTCATTTCTTCAGTCTTTTCTTGATCATTCATTAGTTTGTTTTCTTAAATTGAATTCTCTCACTGCTAGTATATATAGTATAGTATATATAGTATAGTATATTCATACATTATTTTTTGATCATTCATTAATTGTTTTCTTAAATTGAATTCTCTCACTGCTAGTATATATAGTATAGTATATTCATACATTATTTTTTGATCATTCATTAATTGTTTTCTTAAATTGAATTCTCTCACTGCTAGTATATATAGTATAGTATATTCATACATTATTTTTTGATCATTCATTAATTGTTTTCTTAAATTGAATTCTCTCACTGCTAGTATATATAGTATAGTGTATTCATACATTATTTTTTGATCATTCATTAATTGTTTTCTTAAATTGAATTCTCTCACTGCTAGTATATATAGTATAGTATATTCATACATTATTTTTTGATCATTCATTAATTGTTTTCTTAAATTGAATTCTCTCACTGCTAGTATATATAGTATAGTATATTCATACATTATTTTTTGATCATTCATTAATTGTTTTCTTAAATTGAATTCTCTCACTGCTAGTATATATAGTATAGTATATTCATACATTATTTTTTGATCATTCATTAATTGTTTTCTTAAATTGAATTCTCTCACTGCTAGTATATATAGTATAGTATATTCATACATTATTTTTTGATCATTCATTAATTGTTTTCTTAAATTGAATTCTCTCACTGCTAGTATATATAGTATAGTATATTCATACATTATTTTTTGATCATTCATTAATTGTTTTCTTAAATTGAATTCTCTCACTGCTAGTATATATAGTATAGTATATTCATACATTATTTTTTGATCATTCATTAATTGTTTTCTTAAATTGAATTCTCTCACTGCTACTCTTTCAGCTTCAGCAGCTCTTTCTCTTTGGTGAGGATCCAATCTCAAGATTTTTTTTTATTATATGACCGATTGAGCTGAAATTTACATGTATATGCATTTTTTTAAATCAAAGAGCTTCGATTTCTGGCGTTTTTCTGATTCTCTAAAGGTTTAAAAGTTATAAGGGTCAAAATTAAAAAAAAATGAATAGAAGTCCTAAACCAGTGGTTCGAATGACCCAAAAACTTCTCTGTACATTCTAAGCCTCAATTTCTACATCTTTATCAGAAGACATATAAGATAACATGTGATAGCGATTGATTACAGAAGTTCGAATTTTTTTTTTTTTTTTTTTTTTTTTAAAATTGGTGAAAAACATACCCTTCCGAAGAAATTTTTTTTTTTTTTTTAAAACCCTGTGTTAAAAGTTTTTAAAATTTGGGAAGTATTTAGAGGAGGGATAGATCTAAAACTTTTATTTAAGACACTTTTAAAATTTATTTGTTTGGTTCGAGATACAACCTCTCAAACTTTGGAAATTTTGAAATTTTGTCGAAAATTGGCTATTTTTGATAAGCTATATATCAAACCATGCAAATAGATTTTAAAAGTGCCTTAAATAAAAGTTTTAGATCTATCCCTCCTCTAAATACCTGTTAAATTTAAAAAACTTTTACCATAGGTTTTTTTTTATAATTTTTTTCTCCGGAGGTGTGAGTTTTTCAAAATTGGAAAAAAAAAAAAAATTCGCCACCTGCTCAAGTAAGGGCAAATAACTTTTTTTTGTGTAAAGCAGAGAACAAAACTCTGTTAGAAGCTTTTATAGCCTAATATATTTTTTAATATATATGTCAAATTTTAGATCATTCTAAAAAATGGTTTGGCTGCAGCGTCGACTTAAAGTTGGGTAAAATTTCCACAAAAATTTTTTAAACAGTTATAGTCTCTTAAAACGTTGGGAATGGAGTTTTTTCGTCGGGAAAAAAAATCTATCTATACTGAAATTTTCAGGAGAATCGTATAAAAATAAAAAATTTCAGCATTGGATCCTGTCCTTCAGCTGTTTTCTTTACAAACTCTACAGCTTCTTTCCCTTATAGGTTCATGTTTTAAGGTTATGTTCTTGAGCGGAACTATCTTTAGGCTGGGGTTTAAAACATACACCCACAATAAAATAGATTTATTTCTAATGTCACTTTCATCTTTTACAATCTTAGCTGAATTATTTTTCCTACAAAAATCAGTATCATGAGTTTGTGAATTAAAGTTAAACACCATCTTTTAAAATACTGCTCTTTGTCCCCCTCTTCCTCTTTATTTTTTGTAAGGTTGTCTAGTAACCTGTTAATTATTGAATTTTTCTCTTGCACACGCAAATTGCTTATGCCCTACTTTTCCACAAGAAAAAATTTTACATAACCTTTTACATCTCTTATCTCTATAATATTTTCTTCTACCTTAATATTTATCTGTTGACTGTTTTCTGTTTCTTCAAAACTTCTTAGAGCTACTTTAAATTTACTAAATATCATGACCTTCTCTTTCTGAATAATTACCTTTGAAAAAGTTCTATACCCTGAAGGTAGGCCTTTCAAAACTAAGACGCTTACAGTTTCACCAAGCTGATTTCAAAAATGTAGCTGCTGTCCCTGCACTTAAAATATAATCAGTAACATCTTCATCACAGCCTAATTTCAATGAGGTTAGCTCTGTATACAAAGCTTTAATGCTAGGCTTACTGCTACCCAAATAATGGTCACGTAATATTTTCATGGCTTTCTTGCCATTATCCTTAGCATCTCTTATGATAAGGGATAAACTTCTATCATCTAGGACTAACACTAACTCTGCAAAAACTTTTGCATTATCATCGCTATCAACATCAGCGGTAGAATCAGTTATCAACGTGCAGCAAATTTTGCAGCCTTAAATGTCCTAGGAATTTAACTTCCCACAACTCATATTTTTCTACATCGCCATCGAAATATAAACGATTAGGCTCATTACCTTTTGTTGACATATTGTTTATCATGATGGCGGAAATATAAATATAAATGATAATATTACATAGGACAGGACACAGATGCATAGCTACTCTTACCTAGACCTTTTGTATATATATATATATATATATATATATATATATATATATATATATATATATATATATATATATATATATATATATATATATATATATATATATATATATATATATATATATATATATATATATATATATATATATATATATATATATATATATATATATATATATATATATATATATATATATATATATATATATATATATATATATATATATATATATATATATATATATATATATATATATATTGAAATTCTTTTGCACGTTATTGCTACGAGATATGTATTAATTTAACTTTTTGCAACATTGAAAATTATTGCAGCTAGAATTCATCAGTTTTGGCAACCATGGCTTTTCCCATAGTTTATTTTGTCATATACGAAAACCATGATCAGAGATTGGTCAATAGGCCGATGCTGCCTGACGACAATTAAAAACATAAAAAAGTAACAATGATCAGAGTGTTGAAAATGTTGAATAAGGTATATTTTTATTGGTGAAAATTGATAGTAGAATAAATAATGATGTGTAGAATTTTTTATGGTTATTCGTACACATTCTACACAGCTAACAACCAAACACAACCTAACCTAACCTAACCTAATCAAAAAAATAATTTATTTTCAATAGCAATTTTGTATTTCTGAAAACATCTCACTGCATCAGTTTCATTTAAAATATTCTTATGAAACCAACAGAAATTATATTCACAATTCATTTTCAACGATCCACATCTTTAACATTAAATCGAGAATTTGAGTGAAATAAATTAATTTTAAATTTTATTTTGCAAAAATTACTTGCTGTGAAGCTCAAAAATTGTAAAAAAAAAGACTTATTTTTAAATAATAAAATTAATCAATACCAATTTTTAAATATTTTTTCATCAAGATAAAAGAACAAAGCACCGAAATATCAATATGTTAATATCAATAATTTTTGTGATGATATTCTCTGCCTATATCACTATAAGGTGTAGGCATGTTCAGTGTAGTCAGCATAATTATATCATTTTATAACAGAATTTTAAATTAATTTTAAATTTTATTTTGCAAAATTTACTTGCTGTGAAGCTCAAAAATTGTAAAAAAAAGACTTATTTTTAAATAAATAATAAAATTAACAATCAAATACCAAGCTTTCCGATCTAAAGATTTTTTCATCAAGATAAAAGAACAAAGCACCGAAATATCAATATGTTAATATCAATAATTTTTGTGATGATATTCTACCTATATCACTATAAGGTGTAGGCATGTTCAGTGTAGTCGGCATAATTATATCATTTTATAACAGAATTTTTAGTACTTTAACTATTTTTAAATTTACTGAATATAATTTTATGACCCATTTTTATTGTTTTTCTTCAGTATATATTACATGATATTATGAATAACTACTAAATACTAGATTAGAGATGAACCATGCATAATAACCTTATTGTTTTTTGTGTTGGCATTCTCCGTTTATATTGCTATAAAGAGTAAGCATATTTGGTCAAGTCAGCCTAATTATATTTTAAATCTGAATTTTAATTTACTTTTACTATTTTTAAATTTATTAAATTTAAATTTCTACAGTAATAAAATAGATTTTCTTTAATATAAATTACATTTCCAGTTTGTTTTGAATAACAATTGATATATAAATCACAGAAATAACTTTTTTCATTTAAATTCTTACTGGAAACGGCATTATTTTGACTTTAAAATTATTTTTTATTTACAGATAAATTTTTTTATTTGTAATTTAATATTTAATGGATTTTAAATTTAAATCGGAAATTGAAATTAAAGAGGAAAAATGGGATTATCATCAGCTGGAGCCAGAAATTTTCCAACAAGATGCTCTGGTATATATATATATATATATATATATATATATATATATATATATATATATATATATATATATATATATATATATATATATTATATATATATATATATATATACCGTATATATTTTACTGTAGGACTGGGGGGAACTAACCACCCTCAAAAGTAAAAATTTTGATCTATTTTTGTTTATGAACGAAAATTATGTTCTCGGTTTTGGATTATTTTTTGATAGAAGTCTTCATATTTCAATGTTTTGTATAAAATAAATTTAATAAACGATAACTGTAATTAAAAATTTCCCTCTTTTAGGTAGTTTATTTTGGAAAAAATTTTAAATTTTTTATAAAGGGTTTGCTTAAAAAATATATGGACTACAAAAAAAATCCAGTTAATAGGATTTAAAAAATAGAAAGGTATGTATTTGCATGAAAAATAACGTAAATTTTCTTTAAAGGTTGGATAATATTAATGTTGCTTGGAAACTGGATAAAACTAACCAAAAAAAATTTGCAATAACTTTTATTCTTTTTAACTGATCGACTTGAAAGTTTCAGAGATTGTATATTTTGATGACATATATTTTTTATTTAATTCAATTTTTGTATACCCAATAATAATTTTTTTTTTTTTTACAAATTTCCCATACACAGCAGCAAAGTGGTTGGGTATATGTTTACCAAAAACTGCTGTAAGTAAATAATGTGTATCTTACCTTTCTGAACAACCTCTGAAAATTTTTTTTTATACCCAACCATTTTATTGTTCTTGGGAAAATTTTTAAAAAGTTTCCTGTGTACAATGCTCACCAAAATGATTGGGTAAACAAAAATATCTTGTACATTTGTACAGATTGTACATTTAGGCAAAATGCACATTTTTTATTTAGATTTTTTTTTTTGTATACTCAACCAACCATTTTGCTACTGTATTTGAGAAAAACCAATAATTTGAAGTTTTTACCATGCACAGCAATGAAAATGGTTTGGTATAAAAACTTTTCAGAGGTTGTACAGTTTGGCAAGTTCAGGATTTTCTAAAAAAAATTTGTATACCCAAACATCTTGGTGCTGTGCACAGGAAATTTTAAAAAAAATTTCACATGTGCAGCTTTAAAATCATTTAGTATACAAAAAATTATGTTAAATAAAAACTGTCTTTCTTTCCCAACTCTTCAACTTTTCAAAATTTCATGAATTTTGGAAGGGTAGAAAAAAAAACGTGCTCAAATAATTTTTTTTTTTTTTTTTAATTTAAACAGTTATGAGTTTTCTTGGGCATTCAACTGTTTTTTGGCATCAGACAGGAAAAACTCATTTATAATAAACTTAAATTCGATAATTAAACTATCTGTAGGTCAATTATCAAGTCATTTTAACAAAGGGAATGTAAATGCTAAAAAAATTTCATAAAATACTCGCATAAATGTCTTTTGATTTTTGTTGATATTTCAGTTGAAACAAGCCTTTTTTTTTTCCTTAATTATAAGGACTAAAATTTTTAAGTTATTAAAATATACAATGTATTATATCTTTTCCTTTTCTATTCTATATAACAGTATCCTTGGTTATTCATGTTAAATTAATATTTATACAAAAATGTATTAACATTCACATTACATTTTATTATAAAACATATAAAATTTTTAAGTTTTTTTTGCATATATATATATATATATATATATATATATATATATATATATATATATATATATATATATATATATATATATATATATATATATATATATATATATATATATATATATACAGTTTGCTATAAAAAAAATATACAGTACTGAAACTCGCACATCTCAAACAAGCTTGTGCATTTATCATTCTACTCTATT
>SEYY01006334.1:0-39092 GCA_009176605.1 Armadillidium nasatum | reverse complement strand
GCAAATTTTGCAGCCTTAAATATCCTAGAAATTTAATTTCCCACAACTCATATTTTTCTACATCGCCATCGAAATATAAACCCTGCCCATAACCTGTTGTTATATTATTGGTCATGATGGCGGAAATATAAATAAATATAAATATTACATAAGACAGGACACAGAGACAAACAGCTTTTTTTACCTAGGCCTTTATTTACATGTATAACACATAGTAGAAGTCGTGCTACAATACACGAGATGCAATCGATAGAATGAGAATGGAAAAGTTTACCGCATAGAACATAGTCTTTATTGAATCAAAACAAAGATTATTTTCATACAGTATCAACAGTACATATACTTTAGGTTAACTCTAATATATATTGTTGCGATTTGCTTCTAACAGAAATCGAGAAGACCAAACAAGACGGTATAGTGACTGTCTGTCCTAATTTTAAAGCAACTCTAAACCAAACTAAAATATATTAGCCTAAAGAAAAGGAGTAATTAAATTCAATAAAAGTCTAATGTTACTCACCAAATATTAAACAAGAGCTTTGAAGCCAAACTTAAGCTGTAACTTTCTGAATTTTTTAAAGATTAAATTAGGATTCTTCGCCTTTAACGTTAAGGCTATATTTAAATTAGAGTATTTGATAAAGGACCTTTCAAACTGAACAATTGCCATTCAAATATCAGGTCAACAAATCTCAACTCATGCTACAAATTAGAACCTTTTAAAGTTAAAGTCAGTAAGTCAAATTTAAACCCAATATTATGCCTACAGGTCTACTTAATCTAATAATTAAAATCAAACAAAGCAAATTTTTAAAGAGCAGACTGTCTATAAGTCAAGTTCCAAAATAGTTACAAGAGCCTAAATTTAGTTTGCTAATATCCAAAAGGACAATTATTGTACAAAGAAAGGTTATTAAGTAGTTAATACATTACGTTCTCTGGAAGATTTTGTTTTGTCGATGAGGTTGATGTAATTTTATAACAAACTTACATTTTAAACTTATTACCAGCGTGGTAAGTGCATAAGAAGCGAGTGACTAACAAACTAAAAAAAAAATGGCAACATCATTTTTAATGTTGTTGGAATCTAGCTTTAGGGCGCATTCGATACTTTAAAACAGAGTTTTATATTTACTAAGAGGCAACAATGTAGATTATCTATATATAATATATATATATAATATATATATATATATATATATATATATATATATATATTATATATATATATATAATATAATATATTATATATATATATATATATATATATATAATATATATATATATATATATATATATATATATATATATATATATATATATATATATATATATATATATATATATATATATATATATATATAATATATTATATATATATATATATATATATATATAATAAGTGATGGCATCCGCATCCGCACAAAAATCAACATGCACATCCGCATCCGCACAAAATTCAACATCCGCATCCGCATCCGCATCCGCACTTTCGAAAATTCAACATCCGCATGCATCCGCATCCGAAATGCATCCGCATCCGCATCCGACTTTCAAAATTCAACATCGCATCCGCATCCGCATCCGCACTCTCCAAAATTCAACATCCGCATCCGCATCCGCAAATTAGAAAATATGACATCCGATCCATCACTATATATATATATATATATATATATATATATATATATAATATATATATATATATATATATATATATATATATATATATATATATATATATATATATATATATATATATATATATATATATATATATATATATATATATATATATATATATATATATATATATATATATATATATGCGAATTGTAGATCAAGAGTGAGGGTGAGAGAGAACTATCGGATTGGTTTAGCATAGGAGTGGGATTGAGACAGGGGTTTGTAATATCTCCATGTTATTTAATCTATTGATGAATGGTTTACTTAGAAAAATGGAGAGAGAAGGGAAGAGTATTACGTTGAGAAATATGGAGGGTGAATGTGAAGTGAATGTTTTACTTTTTGCAGATGATGCGGCATGTGTTGGTGGCAGAATCTGGAGAAAAAATGAGAATACTTGTGAGAGAGTTTGAAGGGAAATGTGCAAACACGAGATTGAAATTCAATCCAGCGAAGAATAAAGTTATGAGGATTGGAGGTGGGGATGAGGAAATGTGGAGGGAGGAATTGGTTTGTAGAAATGTGAGAATGGAAACTTGAGGAGGTGAATGAATTCAAATATCTAGTAATGTTGGGTGGAAGGTAAGGGTGGGACGGAAAAAGGAATAAAGAACAGAGTGGTAGAAGGAATGAAAGTATTGTGGGGCCTAAGAAAAGTATGGAAGAAAGGAAAAATTTCGAACGAAATAAAGATAAGAATGTTTGAATGTATGTGTTCACCTTCTGTATTGTATGTGTGTGAAACATAGACGATAAGTGCTTGGTCGAGAAAAAGTTTCAATGTCTTTGAGATGAAAGATTTGAGAGCGATATATAAATTTATAAATTAAGAAGGATTGATAGGATTAGAAATGAAAGAATAAGGGAGATGTGTAAATGGAAGAAGGGTGTAATTGATAGAGGAGGATGTGCTAAAATGGTTTGGACATATGTGAAGAATGAAAGAGAACAGAATGGTTGGCAAGGTACGTAGATCCGATGTAGATAGGGGAAGGGTAGGGGAAGGGGAAGGCCGAAGTGGAGATGGATGGATGGAGTGAGAGTGATTTTGATGGAAGGAATTTGAGTTTAGACGAGGGTAGAAGATTTGTGGAGACAGAGATGGAGAGAGGTGGTGAAAGCGTTGAAAGGTAAGAATAGTTATGTTTGTAAGGGAATTGTGGCGGGCACCACCTCACGAAAGTGGGAAAGGTGATAGTGAATATATATATATATATATATATAATATATATATATATATATATATATATATATATATATATATATATATATATTATATATATATATATATATATATATATAATATATATATATATATATATATATATATATATATATATATATATTAATTAAATCCGCATCCGCATCCTCATCAAAATTAACATCCGCATCCGCATCCTCATCAAAATTAACATCCGCATCCGCATCCGCATCCGCATTTTCGAAAATTCAACATCCGCATCCGCATCCGCATCCGCACTTTCGGAAATTCAACATCCGCATCCGCATCCGCATCCGCACTTTCGAAAATTCAACATCCGCATCCGCATCCGCATCCGCACTTCTCCAAAAATTCAACATCCGCATCCGCATCCGCATCCGCAAATTGGAAAATATGACATCCGATCCATCACTAATATATATATATATATATTTTTATATAAATATATATATATATATATACGTACATGAAAAATACCACAAATTTTGCTTAAATTTTATTTTATAAAGGAGCAGAACTACTAAAAGTTTCTAGAAGTAAAAAAAAAAAAAAAAAAAAAAAAATTCGACACTGAAGATAAAATATCGATATATCGATATATTGGTTTTGAAAATATCATCGATATTTTTTCGATACTATCGTAAAAAAATATTTATATCGATATATATCGAAACTTTTTCGGCATCCCTATCGTCCAAGTCCCCCTCCCGTAGGAGTGATTAGTAACTGAACTTGGCGGGGGCTTTAAAATTATGCACATTTTCTTTGGAATTGTAATCTTTGGAGGTGAACATTCAGGCTATCCACTTTCGCCAGCTCCATCTATGATTGCTGTGACAATTTTATTTTTAATTTTGTGGACACTTTTGTATGAACAGTGAAAGATACCAAAGGTGTTGTATTAAAGCAATATTTCCTAACTTTCAATTTATTTCCTCACACAAATTTCAGGTACGTAATAGGAACATAGGAACATAAGAAAATAGAGACAGTTAGAAGCCACAAGGGCCTATCGAGACTGTTCCAGTCCAAACAAATAATAACAATACTAATACATGCACGAAAGACTAGGTCTATCCCATCCCAGTTATCAGTTCATTCATGCATAGTCATGCATAGATAAAAGAAAAACTAAACCCCATTACACATGCAATATTCAATGAACCATCACCCACTACAAAAACTGCCGTTAGGCTTAGTCATAGGTTGATCTGTTGATCCAAAAATTCATATATACCCGCCAATTTGGCTTAGTCAGATTATTCTATATAATACCCAAACCATCCATATATCTATCTAGCCCCTTTTTAAATTTGACAAGAGAATCACAGTCAACAACCTCCCGTGGCAAGTCATTCCAAAAATTAACAACTCTATTACTGAAAGAGTATTTTCTTAGATCGAGATGGCATGGCTTCTTTTTAATTTTCTTATTATGTCCTCTAGTTACTCTTCCATGGTCCACTATGAAGTATTTTTCAATCTCTGTATTACTGTCAGATGCAAATATTTTGTAAACTTGTATCATATCCCCTCTGAGAAATCTCCTTTCAACTGAGAACATTCCTAACTCCTTCAACCTCTCTTCATAGCTCTTATTTTCAAAGCCAGAAATCATCCTTGTTGCTCGACGTTGTACTCTCTCCAGCATATCTATGTCTTTTCTTAAATGAGGAAGCCCAAACTTGTGCACAATACTCTAATGCTGGCCTGACATAGCTATTATATAGTTTGCTTATAACATCTTTGCTCTTGTAAACTACATTGCGGTTAATTATACCTAACATCTTATTAGCTTTATTCCTTGCTTCCAAACATTGATCACCCACCTTCAGATTACTGCTAATAATCACACCTAAATCCTTTTCTTGGTCCACAGTCTCAAGCCACTCCCCATTCATTTCATAATTAAATCCTTCATTTGAGTAACCTACATGAAGAACTTTACATTTTTTACTATTAAAGTTCATTTGCCACCTCTCTGCCCAACCAAGAAGTCTATCTAGATCACCTTGAAGCTTTATGCATCCATCATTATTCCTTACTGAGGTAACCACTTTGGTATCATCTGCAAACTTAGAAACCTTGCATTTAAGACCTTTGTCTAAATCATTTATATATATAAGGAACAAAAGTGGTCCCAGCACAGAACCTTGTGGGACCCCACTCTTCACTGTTTCCCATAATGACATTACCATTAAGTAGTACACACTACCTTCTGTTCTTTAACCACTCTTTAATCCAATTGTGTACCATTCCATCTATACCATACTGCGACAACTTTTGGATCAGCTTCTAACATGGGGTACCTTATCAAAAGCTTTGCTAAAGTCTAAATATATGACATCAACTGGATCACCTCTGTCTATACATTCAGATATATATTCATTCCATAAATTCTAGTAGATTTGCCTGACATGATCTACCCTTTCTAAAGCCATGCTGGGAGTTATATAGTATCTTATCATCTAAATGCTTCTCTATATGACTTTTCAGTAACTTTTCCAAAATTTTCACAACCAGAGATGTTAAACTAATTGGCCTATAGTTCCCTAAATCTTCCTTACTACCTTTTTTAAAAATGGGCACCACATATGCTGTTTTCCAGTCCTCAGGTACCTCTCCAAAAGCAATAGATCGCTTAAAAATCAAATACAGTGCCTTTGCAATACTGCTATATATATATATATATATATATATATATATATATATATATATATATATATATATATATATATATATATATATATATATATATATACTTCAAAATCTGTAAAAAAAAAAAGAAAAAAAAAATTGTGTCAGTTAATAAAAGCAAATTATATTAACTTTAAGACAAATAAAATTTGACTTGTATAAAAGGTTTACTTTAAAACCTAAATTAGGATAAAGTATAAGCATACTCAAAGTTTTTATTGTTGATTCTTATAGCAAATGAATGCATCTTCATTTATTGCATCTATAACTTTTTCTTTCAGCGAATGAGAAAGAGGTCAAATCGTGACCAAATGTAGGTCAACATTAAAAAAAAAATCAAAATTTTTTTTGGATATAAAACTTGTATATTTGCATTCCTTGATCTTTTCCGATTCTAAAGATGTAAAAAATATAAATTTATGACTAGTATTACTCAAGTTATAAACATTGAAAGCAGGTGACCTTCGCTGATGACCACAAAATCACTGAGGTCAGTACATTTGACCTATTGGTGTGATTGACCTATAACTTTCAGAAATGAATTCAGGGATCAAAACAACCCTGTATACAAAAAATTAACTTTCTGAGAGATGATGGTGTACTGCACTGGTTGATCTCACTTGGTTTGTTAAAAACTTGAAACATAAGTTGACTTGGGTTAGTGGGGTAAATGGTGAAAGGGGTTTACTAAATCATGTATGCATTAAGAATAGAATAAGAGATAGATTACTAGATGTAAATATGTTTAGAGGACCTGCTAGAGGGATTTCTGATCATTATTTGTCACTAGCTAAAATTAGAGTAAGGAGGAGTTGGAGGAAGATTGTGGTACAAGTACAATGTATAATACCTATATAATGAGATTGTCAAAGTTTCAGCTCGATCGACACATTTAAGACCAGTCTCTTCAGCCTAAATATTTAAAAATGGCTATTTTTTCCACCATAAAATTGAGGGTTTTACGCTATAAAATTAGAACCATTTACCCTATGAATATTTAAAAAAAAAAAAAAGTGTAGGGAATGTTCCTGACTTCAATATTGTCCCACAACTTGTTTGAAATATGTATAGATCGAAAGATATTTGACTTTTTTGAGGATTGAACCTTGAAAATTGACTTCGAAAAATGTAAAAATTTGCTATATACATGATAAAATCACTCTTTGTTGGATTCTTTGCATTGAAACACATAAAAGTAATGTTTCAATATATATATGTGTTTTAAATGTATAATTTGTTTAAAAAAAAAAAGATATTTGTCGTTTTCCAAAGCTGTAAGTAATAATGAATTCAGAACCTTTGACTCAATCCTCTACAGCAACAAGTGTAAGTTGAGGCAGAAATATAAGATTTTTCTAATTGGATATATGTCCCATGAAATTACTGAAAACAAGTGTCTATCAAATGGTCAAGTTTACAATAAAGATCAAGTTAAACTTGAAACCAGAAATTCTGCAAGGCTCACAATCCAGAAAGTTGTACTTTTTTTGGATAAAGCTAAGATATGCATCAAACATTTGAAAGATTATATTGTGAAGCTTGAAAAACTTCACAAGGAGTGGGATAAACTGCAAAAAAATGCAGCCAGAAGAGTAAGTCAAGCTCAAAGTAAGAAAGTGGAAACTTTTAAGTCGAGCCTTGATGACCTGTTTGATATTGCACACAAAGGCACACTGAAGAATATAAATGAAAATGAACAGACAGACAGTTTTTCTCCTTCAGAGACAAAAGGGACTTACTGGCTTCATGGGAGGAGTGATATAAAATTCCTATGAGCAGAACAAAGAGCACAGAGACAAACAGCTGAGACAGTCATGAAAATCAAAACTGAAACCTGAGTTAGCTTAGATTGATATAATTGGTTCTGGCAATTCCTATGAAACCGAGCGAGGAATGTTAGAACAAAGATTTTTTTTTGGCACATTTTTTTAGAGACAAACAGCTGAGACAGTAAATTNCTAATGTATTATAGAACAAAAAAATATTTAAAGATCTCATTTTTTATTACTAAAAAATTCAGTATTGATGTTTGCACTGGTTTCTTCTTTGGCCTCTTTCATACCAAAGAAAAAGGGCAATCATATTAAAAAATTTAAAATGATAAATAATACAACTTAAATGTAGCATGGCTAGTTGAATACTGAATAGTAAACAATGTGTGTTTAGTGCAGTTATTGTAAAATACAAGCTCTGAGCGTGAAGTACTTTTGTTTTTTACTTATAAAAAAATTACATTTTAAAATTAATAATATGCATTATAGTGAAACTGCACTGATTGAAACTGTACTTTGGTAGGTATATCTACCTATTTGGGTCTATTATGTTGTACGTACCTAGCACCTTGGGTACCCTTGTAACTAGATAAATATGTTTGTTGTTCTCAAGTTACTTTTGTGTTTCTAATAGTTTTCTGTCATTTTCTAGATGATACTGAAATAAAATTTGTAAACACAAGCAGTACATCAAAAGGGAAGGATCTTGAGGACTTTCAGAACACAGGAATTGACACATCACAACTGAAAAAAAAAAGTACTGCTGAGGAAGTCATGAAATTATCACAAAGAAGTTGTCAGTATTGTTAGATAGATGTAATATTTTGAATAGAGACATGATCAAAATATTTTGGCTACTGCCAAAGCATTAGGGCAAGATCCACTAAATTAGCAAACATTAGGTCTACTGTTCAAGTCCACAGACAGAAATTTTGAGAGGAAAGTACAGATTTTTAAAAATAGGTTTGAAATTTCAAATTTACAAAGTGATGTCTTACACTGCAATGGAAAATTGCTCCCAGATATATTGAAACATGAGCTTCGCATTCTGATGTGTGGTGCATATGCAGACTGAATGTGTGCCTGAAGCACCTACAGTTACACACCTCTTTGGCCTGAGGTCACAGAATTTGGTGAATCCAATTTCAGCTCCATATTTGTTACAGTATGCCACTTAGAGCTCTTTCAGATTACACAAAAGCAACTGCTTTAATTTTTGTTCCTTTACACCATTGCATTGAACTGAAAGTCTTTTTGCCAAAATACATTCTTCTTGATTTATAATCTTCATAGAAATCTCAAATTCCATCAGCAACTTCTTTTTCGCATTGGTTTGCCAACCTTTGCTTCAGGTATTGTACCAATGCCTTTTTCTTTACTTTTTGGGCTGTTTTGATCATGTGCTCTGAAACACCAAACTTTATTATTGTTTCCTGTATTGACCAACTCATTGGGACCATAATCATTAATTGAACTATCATTGAACTATTGGAAATTTCAATTTTCATTTTCATTTCTTTAAAGGTTTCAATGTAACCTTTACATAACTTGCATTCTTCAGATCTACTAAATCACTGAATGTCTTAAATTACTACTACAGTGGTAGACATTATCTTTCCTGCCATTACCTTCTGCACATGTTCAATTCTTACCATTCAAATTTTTAATGGAGATGTGTCAAAACAGTCAAACTGTGATCAGTAGTATCTGAAATGTCCATAGCTAAATCATCCGAAGATGTTGCTGCTTTGGTTTCAATCATAGAAATGTATTGGGCTTTACACTTTATGCAAATTTTCTAACAGCAGTCACACTGTGATTAGTAATATCTGAAATGTCCATAGATAAATCACTCGAAGATGCTGCTGCTGTGGTTTCAGTCATAGAAACGTATTGGGCTTTACGCCTTATGCAAATTTTCTGACCTGGCTTTACAGTTCTATTTTGTAATTTATATTATCAGACATGCCAAGGTTAACTTTTGATAGTTGACTTTTAACAATGTGATTTTGCTTTTTAAATGGATTGCAACAAAATTTTTGCTTCATTTCTTACTTCTAGAGATTCTTTGCTTGGTGATGTAAGCATTTTTGGTTATCATCTGTAAACTTAACTTCTGAGTGCCTAGTAATAAGTAATATTTTGTTGGCTGACAAACTGGGGACAGAATTTAATCCAAATTTGTTGGAGTAAAATGAGCCTTTTTAAAAAATACATGTACGTTACACTTACTTTGTAACCTAATGGAATGAGTTAGGTGGTTAAGGTTATACATTTGAAAACAATTTTACATTGAGACATTGTGTGCTTTTGAGTATGAAGTTTCACATTCATTTTTAAATTAGTGCAGGAGCTATACAGGGTTCAACTTTGAATTTTTTGGAGCATAAATTTTTTTGACAATCTTTGCTGCAGTTTACCTACACTGCAGTAGGTCAGCCAAAAGTTTTATTTCTTTCATTAAATAGCGATCAAAAAGTTGTATAAGATAGCTAAGTTTCATATGTTTTAATAACTTAGCAATGGAGATGTTATGACTCAGAGTTGTCAAAATCACAATCATACTACATGGGCATGGTATGGGGTCAAGCAAGACTGTATCTCCACAAATTTTCCACCATAAAACTTAAAGCTTTACCAAAGTTTGTTTTAGATATGTGAGACTATACACTGACTTTTATCAAAATTTGTGATGGTCTTGCAGTGTCATTTTCTAAAACTAGACTTGACATGAAATCAGATGCCTCACAGAGATTCCTTCAGCTGAAGAAACAGACTGAAGTCACAAGGACTCAGGGTAACAAGGAGAACTCTCACCATCTTTATCTGATGATCAGGTATGGACAGGTGACCTGTTTGGGGTAAGTTTGTTCTTATTCCAACTCACATGAAATGCTTTGACTCATCGCTCATCATGCAACCATCCTATACAGTAAAGTATTATCACAGGCCTAATGTAATCTGTGATAACATTCTTGTTCATTTTTGTCACTGACCACTTTGATTTTAATCCATGACTGCCGATCACCTTTTGTAAACATGCTTTAGTGTGGTACAAATGACACTCTTCACCTCAATCCCCCACAGCAACTACTCTTCTGACTCAATTGTCTCCCTTTAGTCACCTTCACATCAACACTACCTTGACCTAATGATACCTATATTCTATTTGTGCATGTATGACTGTGTGCAACTTTCTCACCTCATTGCCACTTCTTTATTTACTTCCCTCATATATTGCACCATCTATTTAATCTGTATGAAATAACTATTTAAAAAATAATTTTTTATTGTAAATTTGTATTTTCATTTTTAAAAATATTTAACTTTTTCAGTATTTTCAGGTTTCATTTTGAACATTTAAATGAACTGTATTTAAAAAAAAATGGCAGGTTTAGAATATCAAATTGATTTAGATACTGAAAATGAGAATGAGGCATCTGAATTTAATAATACAATTTGGAGTGGCCATGATGCAACAATTTTTCTTATTGATGCTTCACCTGAGATGTTTATAGGTGTAAATGATTCACCATTTGCTAAAGCAATTAAAGTAAGTATGTTTTAATTAAGATTTTTTATATAGTACATAGCCATATCCAAATTTAGCAGTAAACTTTGTTGAGAATATATTATCAATCAAGGCTGGTCCAGTTATATATTAAAAAATTTTTTTTTGAAAGTTGCATCTTTGATTTAAATTTCATTATTCAAATAATTGACCCAACTCCATAATTACACATGCAGCATATAATTTATATAACTGAATTATAAAGCTAATAAAATATAGGACTAATAAAAAAAAAATGTCAACTAAGCTTTACATGCAAAACCTAATTAATGATGTCCAAAAGGATCAGGAAAAATACCAAGCACAAGGGATTCAAAATAAAACCAGGTATAAAATCTTATTGATTAAGTCAAAAAATACACCACTCATTCAAACATGACCTTTAGAGGCCATGTTTGTACAGTGTATTTTGACAACTTTTTGTCAGGATTTCAATAGGGAAATTTGATCATATACTGTAACTTATTAAACTTTCAGTTAATCTGTATCAAATTTTTATCAAAAGATGTAATTTAGTAATTTGGAGAGTTTAATATGTTGATTTTGTTTTTTTTTCTGTATATCTAAAAGTTTTTGTAGTTCTAGTTTGGTTCCAGAATTTGAGTGCAACTATCTTCAAATACAAATGGCATTTATATATGTAGGGATGTGTCCATTAAACAATATCCAAAAACTAAAATATCTCCTAAGTATTATTTTGTGTCATATAAATTTTTCTGTTCATCCAATGAATATAAAATTTTAAGAGTAGATTTAGAGTAAGACATTTGGGGCTTAGGGTTATTATTTAGAACATTTTTCTGTTTACCTAAATAAATTAAAGTTTTTTATGTTGAGAATTACATGTTTAGTGGTCAAATAATTGGGTATAAAAAAAATGCCTAAATAAAAGGTGCAACTCGCTTTCCTCTCTTCTGAAAATTTCATCCAGATTGGATAGGTAGTTAAGCAATTACAGCAATATTTCAATTTTTCAAACTTTTTTTTGCATTTTGTTCATTAACTGTTACTGCTAAAATTCTTATTTATTTATTTATTTATTTTTTTGAGAAATGTTAAACATTGAATACACCATTCCTTATAATAAAAACATTAAAAAATCTCCCATTAAACTCTAGGAGTTATGTCAGATAAAATATTAAACATCACTGAGGATCTGAGTGCTCTATCGCCAATGGAAATATTTATTACTTAAGAGGTCAGTGTATATTGATAGCAAGTTGTCATAAATATACAGAAAAAAAGGACTAAATAACATCATATATTGGTATTTTATGTACAGATTCAAGTTTATTTTTTTTATTTTTTTCATTTTATTTATTTTTTATTAAAGGTTGAAAATGAGCTACTAATAAAAGTTTCAAAAGGGAAAGGCAAATTACTTAATACATCCATAAATTTGGAATAAAATATTTAATTTCAAATGACTGATAAAAAATACTTCATTATTTTGCATATTGCATTCTTCTCTGTTTGTCCAGTCTCTCTTGTTTAATCATGCATCATAATCAACATTATAGAACTTTTTTAAACATCATTATGGCATGCATATTAGTCATTTCTCTAAAAATCATTTTACTATTACTTAGATATTACTATTACTTCTTTGTCTTCTTTTATGCCCATAGCTTCTTTTATTAATAATAATAATAATAAAAAAAGCATGCCTAATTTTTTTTGTTGTATTTGACAAAACTTTTATTTTTTACAAGTACCTAGGGTAATTCAGAGTGAAATGGAATGCTTGTTACCCAACAATTTATAAATATTTTAAGTCTTTAACTTATAAATTTTAATAGCTTAATTTAAAGCCTCCTCTATTTTTAGATCGATCAATTATTATTAATTTTGATTGAAAGACTTTTCCCTGTTTGTGTCATGTCGGTTTTATTGGCCTAACATTCAAAGGAAACTTCTGATTATAGAATTTTTAATTTTTATTTGCTATATTTGTTATGAATAAAAACTGAAATTCACATATTTTGTTCTTTAGTTTCCTAGTTACCTAGGGTTGGGGGCTATTTGAACCTTAACAAAAGTTTTTAATCTCTGTATGACTTATCGGTCCTACAAGTTTGTCAGTGGGGTGTTACAGGACCCCACTGACAAACTTATAGGACTGATAAGCCATGCAGAGATGAACAATTTTTGTTAAGGTTCAAATAGCCTCCAACCCATCGTTTCATAAGTTTTATGCATATGGGTCTGTGTGCTTGCTTGTTCGGTTAGGAAGTGGAATAGAAACAGTTGTACACAATACATTTTATTGGAAGGCATGTTTCCATCCCAATGTGCATTCAAATAGTCTTCCCTGTGCCTTATTGCAAACCTGATACTGTTGCAGCAACAACTGTCCAACTATTTTTGAAAATGTCAGGATTCCGGGTTGATATGGTGAAATACATTTTTGATATTGGCAATCAGCTGACCTTTAGAGGTAACTGGAGTTTCATACACCATACCTTTTACATGCCCTCAAAGATAAAAGACAAGGGACATCAGATCAGATGAACACAGGAGCGATGCAACAGGTCCTGAACATCCAATCCAATGTTCTCTAAAGTTGATTGTTAGCTGTGCCCACTCATCAATACCAAAGTGTGCTGGGGTGCTATCAGAGGTTGTCTGTGCACCGCAAGCTGTATGTTGTCCAACAGGTTTGGAAATATGGTCTGCAGGAACTGTAGGTTCACAGCTCCCATTAACCTTTTTGATACGATTACTTTTCCCAGGAAATGTCAGCCAACAATTCCAGTCTAGATGTTGTTGTTGTTGAACAGCAACTGCATGCGGGTTTGCATATTCCCAGATATGGTTATTCTTGCTGTTAAAATAACCATCACATGTAAAGTAGGTTTATCTGTGAATAACACATGCGTGCAAAAGGCAGCATAATTTGAAAAATGATGAAGGAATCACCCTAGAAAGTGCATATGAGGTGCATAGTCACCTGGTCCCAGGGACTGAGCCCTCTGAAGTTACACATATAGGTTGTACTCCCACAGAACTCTCCATATGGTCAGGTGACTTATTCCTATAGCATACACCAAGGCACACGTGTTTGATGATGGGGTCTCGCAGAATCTCTTGACACTGGTGTCCTCACATCATACATTCCACCTCTTAACATGATGAGGCCAAAGGTTGCAGGATAAACTTTTTTGTTTCTAAGTCTGATTATTTTCTTCTTTGTCACTTTTAATTAACTTAGCTGATGTTTCAATTAGTCATATATTTTCCGCTTCATCATCTAGACTCTGGAGACAATCATAATGGTCTCTTATTATAAACCTAACAGATTCTCTTAGGATCACAACATCCTTCTGGCATTGATTTTCACTTATTAATATTGATTCTCCAAAATGTTCAGTAAGTTTTGATTTCAGGTATTGTGGACTGTATGCTTTTTCTTCAGTATGTTCCAAATGCTGGTTCTTCACTGAAATTATATCACTGACTGTATGTAGTTCATCTTCATTTTACTCTAGGTAAGAGCATACTTTTCCAAATGCTTCTGCTTCTCTTTTCAGGTCACCCAAGTTTTATCTTCTTACTTTGATCACTAATATTCCTGTATTTGTAGGGAATACCTTTTCTGTTTCTGAAATTTTCACTCAAGATTGATGGTACACACAGTCAGCTGCATGAAGGTCAACTTCAAAGTATGCCAGGCATCCTTGACATCAACATACTACCTGTCACATTTTTTCTTACATATTTCAAGCATTGTTTTAGGAAATGTATCAGTCTTAACAGGGACAGATTCTGACCAAAGGCTCCTTTTTCCACCAAAATCTAATAACTGTTCACAAAAAATGAAATCAGTTCCATTGTTAAGTATGGCAAGAGTGGAATGGGATCTTTTCTTTGAAACATACCTCACCTTCGGTAAATGGTGTTCTTACTGAAATTTGTATCTTGCTATGAAGCGCTTCCGACACAAAGTATGCACTAAATATCCAGAAGCAGCACAGATGTTTGATAAACATTGTTTGCTAGCTTCATTGATTCCATCATCACCTTTTTTTTTCTGAATAAGCTTCAGATCATCTAATTTGGTGTTCTTATTACATATGCAAATATGTTCATGAGCATTCATTATATATACATATATTTATTTATATTAATTTATTTAATGTTATATAGGAGTTTCGTTAGTATGTGAGCTGTACTGAATATTGACAACTGTAAAACCTGCAACAGAAAGGAAAAAAATGATTAATTTTTGTGTTTAAATTAACTTTTTAAATTAATTTAAAAATTTATATACTATACTAAATAATCTACTCTTAAAATAAAAGGCATTAACTCTGAAATTAGAAGATATGTACTACACTGTTTCACGGTTAACATTAAAACTATACATTATGTGCATTCCTTTTATATAAGACCAATAAACTAGGGTATTTTTATGGAAAGCGAAGAACAGCTAGGCATTGATGCTATCAAATAGTTGTTATCTCTTATAATGGAATTCAAAATAATAAACAGAAATCGTCATTAACATTTGCACCCACCCTAATAGCATAAAAACTAATATTAAATTTAAACTCAGCAGTAAAGATTAATTTTAAAATTTGTGTCACTTCTCATATCGTTCACTTTCAAAGAATTCACGTTGCGATGGTGGCCATTTGGAAAAGTTAGAGAAAAATCAAATTTCCTGTGCAGCAATTTTGTCGGACTTTGGATATGTGAAAAAGTAATTCATTTGGAGTTAAATCTAATTGGAATCATTTCTGTTACTTTTTTTTTCAAGGTTGGATCCTATTTTTAGTAGACTATATATATATATATATATATATATATATATATATATATATATATATATATATATATATATATATATATATATATATATATATGTGTGTGTGGATCAGGTGTTTACACTGAGAATGATTGGTGAAAAATTGAGAGAGAAAGATAAAGTAGGATATGTATGCTTTATGGATCTGGAAAAGGCGTATGATAGAGTCTGTAGGAGGAAACTGTTTGAGGTTCTCAGGGAGGGAGGAGTGAGAGGTAGATTATTGAATGCAGTTAAATCATTTTATGAGAACTGTAGAGCGAGGGTGAGGGTGAAGAGGGAACTGACTGAATGGTTTAAAATGGGAGTCGGACTGAGGCAGGGGTGTGTTATGTTTCCGTGGTTGTTTAATGTGTTAATGGATGGTGTTGTGAGGGGATGGAAAGGGAAGGGAAGGGTATTAGGTTGAGAAGTGGAGAGGGAGAATGGGAGGTAAGTGTCTTGTTGTTTGCGGATGATGCGGTGTTAGTTGCTGAATCTGAGGAGAAGCTGAGAATGTTGGTGAAGGAGTTTGTTAGGGAATGTGCATCGAAGGGATTAAGGGTAAACTCGACAAAGAGTAAAGTGATGAGGATCGGGGGCAGGGATGAGGCAGCAAGAGGGGAGGAATGGGAGGGTGTCGAGGTGGGGGGAGAGAAATTTGAGGAAGTAGAAGAGTTTAAATATCTGGGAATGTTAGTGGAGGGGAAAGGAGGGATGGATGGGGAAATAAAGAATAGAGTGACTGAAGGAATGAAAGTGATGGGGGGACTGAGAGAAGTCTGGAAGAAGGGAAGAATATCAAAGGAAATAAAGGTACGAATGTTTGAGAGTATGTGTCTACCATCTGCAATGTATGGGTGTGAGACATGGGGGATGAATGCGCAGATTAGGAAAAGATTAGAAGTTTTTGAGATGAAAGGACTGAGGGCTATATGTGGGGTAAGGAGGGTAGATAGAATCAGAAACAAAAGAATAAGAGAGATGTGTGGATGGAAGAAGGGAGTAGTGCGCAGAGCGGAAGAGGGTATATTAAGATGGTTTGGGCATATGTGTAGAATGGATGAGAATAGGATGGTGAGTAGAGTGATGAGATCCGAGATAGAAGGAGGAAGGGGGAGGGGAAGGCCGAGGTGGAGGTGGATGGATGGGGTGAAGGAGATATTGGGGGGGAGAGGTTTGAATGTGGCCGAAGGTAGGAGAGTCGCGGAGGACAGAGGGAGATGGAGGGCAGTGGTGAGAGGGGAGGAGAGATAGAGAGTTGATGTGTGTATGTGAGCGAACTGTGACGGGCACCACCCCACGAGAGGAAAGGTGAATGGTGAATTAAATAAATAAATATATATATATATATATATATATATATATATATATATATATATATATATATATATATATATATATATATATATATATATATATATATATATATATATATATATATATATATATATAAATGGAAATTCACTCTCCTGAGTATCACCATAATAGAAAGAAAAGGTATATCTATCCTTTTATATTTGAAAGTATTTGACATGATAATTAGGAACGATATATTGACTATATTTAGGAACAATATATCGATTATTACAGTATCATTTTGGCTGGTATATGCCCATAACGCATACTAGTCTGAATAGAGCTTGTTATAAACACATGTGAGATGCTTTCTAAATTGTTAAACCTTTTTAAAAATATATTAATTGAAAATAAAACCAAACAACCTTTGATTGTATTAAAACCTCAACAAAAATATAAAAACAATAGGTTTTGATAAAATAAAGGGAAGAAGAATTCCTTTCTTTTTGCAAATAAGAACAAAGTAGGCAGACTACCCTAGCCCCTAGACCTGTTGCATATATATATATATATATATATATATATATATATATATATATATATATATATATATATATATATATATATATATATATATATATATATATATATATATGGGTCATTCCAAGTCACTTCAACCGACAAAAACCCTGACTCCTTTCGATTTGTATAAAAAGTGGCACACTAACAGATATTGTTGAGAAAATATGAATGGCGTTTATTGCAGGTCTCTAGCTCATACGGTTCAGAAGATATGACCTTTGAAACTTTGGTCAAAAATGTCAATTTTCAGAGAGTAGTCCGAGGTCAAAATACAATATCTCGGCTTCTATGGCACTTAGAAGCATCGTGTAAAGACCATTTAAAAGATCTTGAATAGCGGTACAACATTTATTTAGATGATTTTGACCTCGGAGGTCAAATAAAAAATTTGACCTATTGTGACCTTGACCTTGACCTTGAAAAAAAAACTCATCTTCGATTTTTTTCAAACTTTGCTGAATTATTGTTATATATGTATATTTTAATTTTTTTAATGAATTATTTTTGGTTTTGGCTTGGTTTAGAAAATATAAGCAATTTAATAAGTACAAATATCACATTTTTCACTTTTTTGCGATTTTTATCTCATTCAATGTATAGTTCCAACATTTCCATTTCTCTTTCTCTCTCTCATATATATATATATATATATATATATATATATATATATATATATATATATATATATATATATATATATATATATATATATATATATATATATATATATATATATATATATATATATATTGTAAGGGGCTGGCTGCTGCCGAGTATATTTTTCTCGTATTCTCGTATTCTCTGAGGAATATAGTCTTACCTGCTTGTTGCTTTGCTGTTATGCTGTTTGATTTTGACTGTGCTTGGGATCCACAATATTAATGGGCATGTGCCATGTCCTAGACTGGAGAGCGTGAAGGGAGATTGATGTTAACATGTTTATTTGTTTAGATACGTTAATGTTATTCTTCTATGTTAAATTTATTTTTATTATTATTATTTATTGAGTGCACTTGTGCTAATGAAAAGTCTTATGAGCTATTGTTCCCATTTCGGGCAATAATTAAAAACAGGTTATTCTCAAGAAGGCATATTACCCTTTCAAGAGTAGGTTATATTCTTTGTGTTTTTATTATTATTATTATTAATTCATTATATATTTTTAGATCATTTAAACTGAGGTGAGGCACTGGGGTAATTATTTATAATTCTCACAGGTGCCGGTCTAGGGCCTTATTGCCTAGTGCTAATCTGGAGTTATAATCTCTATACCTATCAGGTAGAAAATATAGATAAGAGACCTTAATGGTTTCTGAGATTATCATATATTTTTTTTTTTTATAAAATTTTAATATTTATTATTCACTTTGGGAAAAGAAAATATGTCAGTAGTGTGATAAATTTCACAGTAAAACGTTTTCCACTTTCAAATCTTTGGTTGTTTTAAACCATTACTCTTTTTTTTTTCTTTATTTTGTGTATATAAAGAGGCTATCCTGTGTACTGTGAACTATAGATAATTTTATGTGAACATTGGAAGTGTAAGATCATATATATATATATATATATATATATATATATATATATATATATATATATATATATATATATATATATATATATATATATATATATATATATATATATATATTATATATATATATATATATATATATAATATATATATATATATATATATATATATATATATATATATATATATATATATATATATATATATATATATATATATATATATATATATATATATACAGTGGCGGCTCGTGTAAACTTGGCAAGGAGGGGCTGCAAGTATATATATATATATATATATATATATATATATATATATATATATATATATATATATATATATATATATATATATATATATATATATATATATATATATATATATATATATATATATATATGTTGTGTGTGTGTGTGTGTAAATTAATATTTTATAATTATATATATATATATATATATATATATATATATATATATATATATATATATATATATATATATATATATATATATATATATATATATATATATATATATATATATATATATAGCAATCCAGGACAAATCATGCAAAGCATTACACCACTAGGTCTTAGATTTTGCTTAAACTTTGTTTATCTACTGTCTTTTACCTAAAAACAAAGAAAATGAGGTTAAAAAATTTTTAAATTTTTTTTGGGGGATTTTATAGCCCCCCAAAATTTGGAGTTTTCAAAATTTTGGTTTTTTTCAAGAGGTCATAACTTTGGTTCTAGAAGTGATAGAGTTGTGAAACAAAATGCATTCTATGCCAAATGGCCTGATAAACAAGAGTTACTCTAAGCATTTTTTACCTAAAACTTATTTTATTAAAAGTTATAGAACATTTAACATTTGGGGGCTGCTTCCCCCCCTTATGGCCAATCGATACAAAAAATTTTATTGGTGTTAAAAATGTTCCTTTATCATTTGCTCATAAAAGTAAATAATGAAACACTTGTGAATTTAAGTATTTAATGCATATATCTTACTTTGAATAATGGGAGGTGCACACATTTTTCCTTATAACATTAGTCAAATACTTTATTAATGTTTAATTAATCCCTAATGTATGACTTTCTTAACAATTAACATTAATTTCCTTTATATATAATATTAAATTAAATGAGTTTTAGTAAGTAAAAATACATTTAGCTGTTTTTAATTTTCAATTTCATTAAACAATTAGCATTTTTTACATCCTTTTTCTCAAATGAGTATGCTATATTAATCCCTGGAATAATGGTTGGACTTGACATTATACACAATATGTCATCTTCTGGTATCCAACATTCATCCTTTTTTTCGGGAAAGATGTATTTGTAGGGCTGTTTAGCAGATTGATGTAAGAAATTAATTTTATAATCTCTAAATTCATGTGATACCTGTTCAATAATCCCCATCCAAAGGGCCTTATCATATATGCAAGCAACATATTGTCCTGGAGTATAAGCAATTTCAGTTCCACTATTTTCTATGTCACTTAAATCAGATTCAACTTTACTCGTTTTAAACAATATTGGTGATTTATCATTAGATGTCTGGTAAGCAAATAATTTATTTTTTCCACTAGGGATAAATCTATGAAAACCTGTAGAACCTTTAATTGGAAGAGCCTTCTGGAATCTACTTGACAAGATGTTTTTATTCACTTCTATTTCAGTCTTCGAAACAAAAATGCATTCAATGTTCTTAAAATTAGATTTACAAAAGTTGTAAAAGGATTCTGGAGTCAAAATGTGGTCTGACACTGTTTTTTGCAAGCTTCTTTTTGCAACAGCTCTTTTTATTGTGCCCCCTATTCCATCACACACACTTTTCCCATGACTTGTTGCAAAAAAATTCCACTCTGCTTTTACTTCAAAATCATCCTCATGATAACATAAGTTAATAAAATTGAACCGGTTTTTATATTGTGCCTTACAACCATCTGAAAAGTAATGAACTTTTTTTATTGTTGAAAACTTTTGAGTTATTATTTTCATAAAATGTGTTTGAAAAGTATAGACTGCAGTAGTTGAATGCTCTAGAGAATCACTGATAAAGCAGTAACTTTTGTGATCAAGCTTACTGTCAGCATTTAAGTAATAAATAACAATAGGATGCAATGTAACCTGTTCATTTGTCCAATGAAATATTTGGGCAGCATCCTGAACCATAAATGAATAATTATTTGTGTTACAAACTGCCTTATCAATAAGAATGTTGTGAGTTAAATCCTTTTCACCAATTGCAGATATCATTAGTTTGGGATTTTGGTGCAATGTGCAAACACAAACCTTATGAGTTCCTTTTTCTCCAGCTATCACACACCACCTTGGCCTCAAAGAAGCAAAGGATGAAAATCCTATTGGCATAGTAGTATTTTCCTTATATTTGACATATATTTCACGAAGGTTTCCCAGTAGTAAACTTTTTTGAATTTGTTCTTTGACACCATCTTTATTTCTAACACTCAAACTATCTGCCTTACCTGGACATATACGACTTATTTCATCATTTTCATAGAATTTCTTGACCATCTCTACCATTACTGTATCTATTCGTTTTCCCTTGGAGTAGCTTGGTACCTCTGGTAGAATACCATACATTGTTTTCCATTTTCTTGCCTTGTCAACCAAATATCGCGTTGCTCCAAAGAACGTTTTGGTATCTTCTATGTTGTAGGGAGACAATGTAAGTATTTGAAGGCGACGTTTGTATGAAGTTGAAGCATTAAATTCTTCTTTGAGACTTTGCATCAAAGCTTCATACCTAGTGAAAAGAGAGTACTGTGAATGTACACTATGTAATAGCATGTTAATTAGTGGTATTAGGTATATAAAAAAATTTGTGTTACAAAATTTATAAAAATTTTTAAAAATAAATGTTCATTTATAAATTAAAAAAGGTTTCTGAATTCCGGAATACCTTTCCATCTGTATATCCATCTTGCTAATCTTTGAATGTCCAGCTTCTTCAATAGATGTTGAATATACATCTTCCAACTTATGTTTCAAAGAAATACATGCCTTTTCTGCCTTACTACTGAGTACCTTTGCATGGACATTTTTATGGATGCTGTCTGCAAAATTATATTTTGAGAGAGAATTAGTTTACAAAATTCAAAAACAGTTCATTCATACATATAATTTATAAAAAAAATTAAAGATTGGAAAAATAATTATTTATTCAATTTAAGATCTGAATTTTTTTCAGTATGTACTTACGAAGTTTGACTGGTGTGACTCCAAGCTCAGAAAACACTGCATTTACAGTTGCTGATTCATCCTGAAATACTTGGTTCTCTTCTGCTACGCCTGTTGATTCTATATCAGAAGAATCTATTTCATTCCCTTCACTCGGTAATTGACATTGTTCCTGAAGCTTTTTCAAGCAGGCAGTGCAAACAAATGCATTTGAAGGAATTGCAAGTTCTCTGTCAATTTTGTCAATGATGCATTGAGGAATGGGACGCAAACTTTTTAAAATTACTTTTTTATGCTTATAATAAGGGTTGCAACACGATTTTTTATAATTACCAGACATATTTACATTTAAATAATTACTGATCTGTAAGTAGAAACAAATTAAAGTAATTAATAAATGAATATAAATATTAAAGTATTATTTTAAATTTATAAAAAGTATTTAAACATACTGATTTCTGTGCACCTCCAATTATTTAAAGTAAGATATATGCATTAAATTCTTTAATTCACAAGTGTTTCATTATTTACTTTTATGAACAAATGATAATAGGAAACATTTTTAACACCAATAAAATTTTTTGTATCGATTGGCCATAAGGGGGGGAAGCAGCCCCCAAATGTTAAATGTTCTATAACTTTTAATAAAATAAGTTTTAGGTAAAAAATGCTTAGAGTAACTCTTGTTTATCAGGCCATTTGGCATAGAATGCATTTTGTTTCACAACTCTATCACTTCTAGAACCAAAGTTATGACCTCTTGAAAAAAACCAAAATTTTGAAAACTCCAAATTTTGGGGGGCTATAAAATCCCCCAAAAAAATTTTAAAAATTTTTAAACCTCATTTTCTTTGTTTTTAGGTAAAAGACAGTAGATAAACAAAGTTTAAGCAAAATCTAAGACCTAGTGGTGTAAATTTTCTCTTTTTTTGCATGATTTGTCATGGAATGCCCCATATATATATACCTTATATATTTTATTTATTTCACACTCACCTTTCCCACTTTCATGAGGTGTGCCTGCCATAATTCCTTTACAAATATGCCCATTCTTACCTTACAACCCCTTTCACCACTGCCCTCCATCTCACTCTGTCCTCTGCAAGTCTTCTACCCTCTTCTAAACTTAAATTCCTTTTACCCAAAATCTCTCACTCCATCCATCCATCCATCTCCACTTTGGTCTTCCCCTCCCCTTACCTCTATCCACCCTGGATCTAAGTACCTTACCCACCATTCTGTCCTCATTTTACACATACGTTCAAACCATTTTAGCATACCCACCTCCGCTCTATCAACTGCACCCCTCTTCCATTTAAACATCTCCCTTATTCTTTCATTTCCAATCCTATCAATCCTTCTCACTTTACATATCACTCTCAAACCTTTCATCTCAAAGATATTAAAACATTTCCTCGCCTGAGTACTTATCCATATTTGTTTGATATGTTGTCATAGGAACATAGGAAAATAGAGACAGTTCGAAGCCACAAGGGCCTATCGAGACTGTCCCAGTCCAAACAAATAATAATAATAACAATAACAATAATACTAATACATGCACAAAAGACTAGGTCTATCCCTTCCCTAGTTATCAGTTCATTCATGCAAAGATAAAAGCAAAACCAAGCTCAACTACACATGCAGCATTTAATGAATCATCACCCACTACAAAAAAAAAAAACTGCCATTAGGCTTAGTCATGGGTTGATCTGTTGATCTAAAAATTCATATATACCCGCCACTTTGGCTTAGTCAAGTTATATAATACCTAAACCATCCATAAATCTATCTAGCCCCCTTTTAAATTTGACAAGAGAATCACAGTCAACAATCTCTTGTGGCAAGTCATTCCAAAAATTAACAACTCTATTACTGAAAGAATATTTTCTTAGATCGAGATGGCATGACTTCTTTTTAATTTTCATATCATGTCCTCTAGTTACTCTTCCACGGTCCAATATAAAGTATTTTTCAATCTCTGTATTACTGTCAGATGCAAATATCTTGTAAACTTGTATCATATCCCCTCTGAGAAATCTCCTTTCAACTGAGAACATTCCTAACTCCTTCAACCTCTCTTCATAGCTCTTATTTTCAAAGCCAGAAATCATCCTTGTTGCTTGACGTTGTACTCTCTCCAGCATATCTGTCTTTTCTTAAATGAGGAGCCCAAACCTGTGCACAATACTCTAATGCTGGCCTAACATAGCTATTATATAGCTTGCTTATAACCTCTTTGCTCTTGTAAACTACATTGCGATTAATTATACCTAACATCTTATTAGCTCTATTCCTTGCTTCCAAACAAGGAATGGTCCTGTTGCTGGAGAGTTTTTGATGGTGTAGTTTTGAGTGGATAAGTGGCTTTGTTTAGCGAAATGAGGCCAGAAAGTTATTTTGTTTGGGGGTCAGTGGGGTTTGTGTTGTAGGATTTGTTAATGTTTCGTGTGTGGGGGGGTGGGTTGTTTTTTGTATTGTGAATGGTGTGGATTGTTTTCCAAACTCTTTTGCTGTTTGTGTTGTCCAAGTTTTTTATGAGGTAATTTTGGTAGTTGTAGGTTGTGTTAGTTTTTATTTGGATTGATATTTGGTTGTTTAGGTTTTCTATTTGTGTTTTGGTGTGTTGTGTGGGGTTGTTTTGGAGTTTTGAGTGCGTTTCTTTGTTTTATGAGAGGTGATTTCTGAAGTAAGGTTTGGTTTGTATTTTTTAATTAATATGATCTTTTGGGATGAAGAGGTTTGCTATATATATATATATATATATATATATATATATATATATATATATATATATATATATATATATATATATATATATATATATATATATATATATATATATATATATATATTTAGCTTCAAGATCTTTTAAATTCTAGTCATAATAGTAACCTGGTCAAAGTAATCAAAGGACAGGTTCTCATGTAATAGCATGATGCATATTTTTGGCAGATTTTTTGACACCATATTGAAAAAAGTTATTTTTATTAGTTTAAATTTTTTTTTAAAATGTTCTTTTTTTATTATTTATGTTTTCTTAGAAAATCATTTGTTGCTCCTCGAATAACTGTAAGAAAAAAAAAAAATCGTATTTCATTTTATATTTGTAGTTAGGCTGAGTAGAAAAAAAAAATGCAAGCCTGTGTTTCTAAAGAATTACCTAAAATACTAAAGAAATACCCTAACTTGGCAATTGGTATGCAATTTTCACCTCTGGCATGCTTCTGTTAAAAAAAAAAAAAAAAAAAATTTGTCGTGTTAAAATGTTCCTTTAAGAATGTAAGATATTATATTCATCATGGATTTCAAAATAAAAAATTCAATGTATAAGGTAATTTTTATTTTCACTTTTTTAATTCTATCCTTTTGATTGGTGGGGAGGCAGTGGGAGCTTGAACACTCCAATATGAGACTAGGGTACACTAGAGACTTTGAAAAGGTGAAATGGGAAAAAGAATTAACAAAAGGGCATTGGAGCAAAATGGAATGATCTACTCCACCCTATCACTCTATGGGGGTTATTTATATCACTTTAGATACTGCTATGTCCTCCCTCTATATAGAATATTCAGAGTATGGAGTTCCTGCTTAACAGTTTTTGTACTGAAAGGATTTATAAGACTAGTATTCAGTGTAGAAGTAACTTTTGAAGCAGTTTACATATTTTTTACCACAATCTTCCTCAAAGCTTATCTGTCTGTCACACAGTTTTCACTTGTGTCCAAGCTTGTATTCATCAAATTAGTTTTTCTGGGAGTACTTTTCCATCTGAAATGCTGTAAGATTGGACATACCTCACTCCCAGCACAGAATATTGACCAGAGAGCAACTACTACTCCCTACTTACATATTAGGTTACCTATCACATGTCACTTATAAATGTATTTGGCACTGTAGGGGAGAGAGAGTATAAGTAGAGCAAGTTTCTGACAGAAAGATAGAAAATTTTCTGAGGGTCGATGGAAAATTCCTATACGGATGGAAAAGGCTGTAGTAAAAGGAGACCCATATAGAAATATTAAGTTGCCTAAGGTTCAGGTCAGTGAAAAGTTCTATTGGTTTCTGTGTAATTAGCTAGATAAAAGCACCCTTGGATTTCAATGATGAGAACCTATTCAATTACTTACTAACTGTAGGATAACAAATAAAAAGACCACTTGCCTTAAACTTGTTTACTGAGGAAAGGTTGGATAGCAGTTTAGAGAGTAATAGTTCTAGTATACATGTAATGAATAGGTGTACAACATTTCAAATTGAGTTAAATGAAATCGCATCCTTACTAGAACATATTGACCCAAATAAGGCAGCGGGTCCGGATGGTGTGTATGGTAGAATTCTAAAAGAGGGGAGTAGCAGTATTGCAAAGGCACTGTATTTGATTTTTAAGCGATCTATTGCTTTTGGAGAGGTACCTGAGGACTGGAAAGCAGCATATGTGGTGCCCATATTTAAAAAAGGTAGTAAAGAAGATTTAGGGAACTATAATCCAGTTAGTTTAACATCTCTGGTTGTGAAAATTTTGGAAAAGTTACTGAAAAGTCATATAGAGAAGCATTTAGATGATAACAAGATACTATATAACTCCCAGCATGGCTTTAGAAAGGGTAGATCATGTCAGACAAATCTACTAGAATTTATGGAATATATTACTGAAAGTATAGACAGGGGTGATCCAGTTGATGTCATATATTTAGACTTTAGCAAGGCTTTTGATAAAGTACCCCATGTTAGGCTGATGCAAAAGTTGTCGCAGTATGGTATAGATGGAATGGTACACAATTGGATTAAAGAGTGGTTAAAGAACAGAAGGCAGTGTGTATTACTTAATAGTAATGTCATTATGGGAAACAGTGAAAAGTTGGGTACCACAAGGTTCTGTGCTGGGACCACTTTTGTTCCTTATATATATAAATGATTTAGACAAAGGTCTTAAATGTAAGGTTTCTAAGTTTGCTGATGATACCAAAGTGGTTACCTCAGTAAGGAATAATGATGGATGCATAAAGCTTCAAGGTGATCTAGATAGACTTCTTGGTTGGGCAGAGAGGTGGCAAATGAACTTTAATAGTAAAAAATGTAAAGTTCTTCATGTAGGTTACTCAAATGAAGGATTTAATTATGAAATGAATGGGGAGTGGCTTGAGACTGTGGACCAAGAAAAGGATTTAGGTGTGATAATTAGCAGTAATCTGAAGGTGGGTGATCAATGTTTGGAAGCAAGGAATAAAGCTAATAAGATGTTAGGTATAATTAATCGCAATGTAGTTTACAAGAGCAAAGAAGTTATAAGCAAACTATATAATAGCTATGTCAGGCCAGCATTAGAGTATTGTGCACAGGTTTGGGCTCCTCATTTAAGAAAAGACATAGATATGCTGGAGAGAGTACAACGTCGAGCAACAAGGATGATTTCTGGCTTTGAAAATAAGAGCTATGAAGAAAGGTTGAAGGAGTTAGGAATGTTCTCAGTTGAAAGGAGATTTCTCAGAGGGGATATGATACAAGTTTACAAAATATTTGCATCTGACAGTAATACAGAGATTGAAAAATACTTCATAGTGGACCATGGAAGAGTAACTAGAGGACATAATAAGAAAATTAAAAAGAAGCCATACCATCTCGATCTAAGAAAGTACTCTTTCAGTAATAGAGTTGTTAATTTTTGGAATGACTTGCCACAAGAGATTGTTGACTGTGATTCTCTTGTCAAATTTAAAAAGGGGCTAGATAGATATATGGATGGTTTGGGTATTATATAGAATAATCTGACTAGGCCAAATCGGCAGGTATATATGATTTTTTAGATCAACAGATCAACCTATGATTAAGCCTAACGGCAGTTTTTTTAGTGGGTGATGGTTCATTGAGTATTGCATGTGTAATGGGGTTTAGTTTTTCTTTTATCTATGCATGACTATGCATGAATGAACTGATAACTAGGATGGGATAGACCTAGTCTTTCGTGCATGTATTAGTATTGTTATTGTTATTATTTGTTTGGACTGGGACAGTCTCGATAGGCCCTTGTGGCTTCTAACTGTCTCTATTTTCCTATGTTCCTATGTTCCTAATAATACAAATAATACAACTTAATAATACAAATGTAACTACTAAAACAGTTACATCAATTATATATTTTCTTGCAATAAAATATATAAGTATATTCAATTGATATTTATAAGAATCCATCAATTTTTAGTGGCTTGATTCAGTTTTATTTGACTTGGTCAAAAAAGTTCTTTACATCCATGTTCTAATGTTATCTTTCAATTCAGTAGACAAAATTACGCAACACAAAAACTAAGAAAGGAATCCTACAAAAGAATTACAATAATAAGTATTACTAGGCCAAAAAATAAAAAAATAAAATAAATTGTATTATTATTACTGTGATTAATGACAAAATAAATATAATACTAAAACAAAATTAATAATTATGATATTAATTTTGCTAAACTGTATAATATTTCAATATATTAATTATTTACCTTGCTTGAATAATACAAGGCTTGTGATTACAGTTGCTGGATCAGAATATGACTATATGTATGAACCAACTGTGGCCCCGGCAAACCCCGGCTATAAATCAAGGAAAACCGGGGTTTGCCTGCTGGGGTTAAAATGGCAAATTATACTTAAGGGGACTCCAATTTCAATTTTTTTTTTAAATTTCAGCCGAGTCTCCTGAAATTTTCAGTGTACAGGCATACCTTGTTTTACGGCGCTTTGTCTCACTGTTACAGCGACCATGCGCTGTACAGCTTTTAATCAACAAATTTCCCATGCGTGTTCAGTTTGAACACAGCATTCATAACACGCGCATCGCTCTCAACTTGACTGCCAAATTTAATACAGTAGTGTTACAATTGTGTTAAGATGCATTTATATTACGTATACATACCTTCACTTATATCCATATAGACATGGCCCCTAAGACTAGTGAAAAGAAGAGTCGGAAGTCACTTTCATTGGAAAAAAAAGTTAGAAATGATTCACTTACATGACCAAGGCATTTCGAATGCTGAGATAGGCCGTAGGCTAGGCCTAGCTCGGCAAACAGTAAGCACAGTTACTAACTCTAAGAAAAAGATTTTGAAAGAAATTGAAAGTGCTACTCCAGTGAACACTAAAATAATAAGAAAACGGAACAATGTTATTGCTGAAATGGAGAAAGTGTTAGTACTGTGGATCGAAGATCAAACTAGTCATAATGTGCCATTAAGCCAAAGTCTAATTCAATCCAAGGCCCTAACTTTATTTAACTCAATTAAGACGAAGCTAAAGATGATAAGTTTGAAGCAAGCAGAGGCTGGTTTATGCGGTTTAAAGAAAGAAGCCAGCTACACAATATTAAAGTGCAAGGTGAGGCAGCTAGTTCTAATACGGAAGCTGCAGAATGTTATCCAGCTGAGCTAGCTGAATTAATTGAAGAAGGAGGCTACAGCAAACAACAAATTTTCAATGTTGACGAAACGGCCTTATTCTGGAAGAAGCTACTGGCTAGAACTTTCATAGCTAAAGAGGAAAAAACGATGCCAGGTTTCAAAGCCAGCAAGGATAGGCTGACTCTTTTGTTAGGAGCAAATGCAGCTGGTGACTGCAAATTAAAGCCAATGCTCATATACCATTCGCAAAATCCTAGGGCCTTGAAGAATTATGCGAAAGTCAGCCTACCTGTTTATTATCAAACAAACAAGAAAGCCTGGATGACTGCCGATCTTTTTACGAAGTGGTTCACTGAGTATTTTAAGCCTACTGTTTAGAACAAAATATTCCCTTTAATATTCTGCTACTTAATGATAAAGCTCCCGGCCACCCAAGAGTTATAATGGAAATGTAAAAGGAGATTAAAGTTATTTTTCTTCCTCCCAACACTACATCAATTCTGCAGCCCATGGACCAAGGAGTAATCTCGACTTTTAAAGCGTATTATTTACGCCGAATATTTGCAAAGGCTATTGCTGCTCTTGATAGTGATACCGATCCCAATGAGCCACAAAAAAATAAACTGAATGCCTTCTGGAAAGGATTCAATATTTTAGATGCTATAAAGAACATTCGTGATTCGTGGGATGAGGTCAAATCATCAACACTCAAAGGAGTTTGGAAAAAATTGATTCCAACCCTTATGGGTACTTTGAAGGCTTTGCAGTTGATACGCCTAATGTAACAACAGAGGTGTTAGATATGGCAAGAGAGTTAGAACTTGAAGTTGCTCCTGAAGATGTGACGGAATTGCTGGCATCTCATGATGAACCTTTAACAGATGAAGATTTACTTTTACTCAATGAGCAACGTAAATTATTTCTAGAGGCTGAATCTGCTTTTGATGACTATGATGACAATGAAATTAAAGAAATGTCTACAAAAGATTTAGAGCATTATGTAGGCCTTCTGCATACAGTTGTGAAAGGATTTGAATCAATTGACAATAACTTTGAGAGAAGTTTGAAAGTTAGCAAAAGATTGCTAAACTGAAATTCTTTGAGAGAGAAAGAGATGCTTAATGAAGCAAACATCATTGACATCTTATTTTAAGCCAGTGCCGCAAATACCCGCTCCTTCAAATCCTATCATTCAACAGCCATCATGGCCTCAACAACTATCAACATTAACCCTAGACTCTCCACCAAGCAAGAGAATTAGATTCGTTGAATGGTCAGATGACGAGTCTCACTAATCCCCTTCAACTTCCTTCAATGATATTAATAAAGTTTTTAAAGCTAAAATATATTATTTTTATTTTATTTACCCTTCATTACGTATTTTATTTTTAAATTGAAACTTATTTTAGCCTAGCGCTATTGCGCAAATAATAAATGATAGTGTAAACAAGTTTTAAGGTGTTCATATGTTGTAGCGAGTGAAAAAAAAGCAAGTGATTCACATTGCGGTGGTGGTCTGGAACCACACCCGCCGTATTACCGAGGTATACCTGTATATTAGTTTTTTCCCTAGCGTTTTTCTGTCTATAATTTAAAAGCTTTTTTTTTTTGGAAATGTGACCCTTTTTTAAACCTCTTTTTGAAATAACCTGAAATTTAAACCGTATATTCAGAATTCTATGGGCTACAAAAGCTTCTAACAGACTTTTGTTCCCAGAGTTATAGGAAAAATGTGATAAGCTGTAACCTGACCAAAAAAAAAAAAAAAAAAAAAAAAAAAAAAAAAAATACTACATCTATAACATTTCTTATTTTTGGTGGGTGTATAGAGGAGGATAGGGCTACAAATTTCTCTTTATACTTTATTGATGCGATTTGTTGGTTTCGAGATATAGCCATCAAAAATGTCCATTTTTGACTAAATTTCAAAAATTCCCAAAGCTTGAGATGCTAAATATCGCTTCAAACTAATAGCATTTAATAATGAACTAATCAAGTTATTACCCTGTCCTTCCTCTAAACAATATCCACCTGTATCAGTATGAAAGGAGCCCAACCATTCAGTGTGGTGCACGTTGAAATCCCCTAAATAGAGGACCAGCATTTAGATGAGAAGTGACAGTCTCGTGGGAAGTAGTAAGATATTGAAAAAACTGGAAAATCTGTTCCATTAGGGGAGCAGTAGCAGAAACACAAGATAATTGTAGTAATAGGAAAACAGATTTTGAGCCATAAAACATCAAAAGGAGATTCTAGATTTACGAGATGTGTCACAGGAGTGTTAATGTTAATATAGGCACAGACACCACCATTTAGTCGGAAATTGTGAAAAAAGTTGTAGTTGAGACACTGAGGTTGTTAGAGAAAGAATCCCTGTCCAGCTGGGTCTCAGACAGAAGCAAAAGGTTAGGATGAGAATTAGAGTGATATTCCACAGATTTGATATTAGAGTGAAGGCCACAAACGGCAAAGCCAATAGAAAGCCCCCATCTGCACCCACCCACACCCCCTCTCAATTTGTTTGACCATGTACAATATGACTGTGAGATTTTGGAAACTTTGAAACGTATCTCTGTTGTTATGTTATTAAAACACATGAAGCTTAGCTAGCTTAAATACAACTTTTTACACTATTTTCTATTTAGAAAATTTCCAACTTCAACTTTACTCCAACTCCAAAAATTTCAAATCTCTGACTCTGATTCTTATGAATTCTTAAAATTTCAAAGATCTGACTCCTACACAAAAAATTAAAAAATCTACCTCTAACTCTTAACTCCCGAACATTCAGACTTCTGACTCTTAAAATTTCAAATATCCAGCTACAACTTTAATTCTTTATTGTATTATAGTTCAGAAAATATATTAAAGTGGAAAAGGTAATTCAGTCTGTATTTAGAATTAATGAAACACTTAGTAATTTTATATATTCACATTTATCAAGTAAAAATATTTGTATTTATCAATAGACATTTTAAAAATATTATTATTAAAATACATTCCACATTTATATTTGTACCTTTTTTCAATTAACTTAAATCTAGAGAAAAAAATTTGTATATTTTATATTTCATTCTCTATAAAAAAAATTTCCTTTATATTAAAAGTTTAAATAGTAACAAAACATGATATATATATATATATATATATATATATATATATATATATATATATATATATATATATATATATATATATATATATATATATATATATATATATATAGGGACCGACCGGGGTTGGAATTTGGCCGGGGCCGGGGTCACCCAAATTTGGCCGGGGCCGGGGTTCTGGCCGGGGTTTCTCAAAATTTGTAAAGAGGTCAAAAGCACTGAAATTTAAGGTTAAAAAAATTAGAAATAAGGTTTTTTTAATTGTAAGGAAGGAGTAGAATAGCCAACATTCACTTAAATTAATGATTATATGCATTTTCTCCCAAAAAAAAATCAAAAAATTACAATTTTGTATAGTTAAAGTTTAAAAAAAGTACAAAAATTAAAAAAAATTCATAATGGTGATTCAACAGGTTTACCTAAGTAAGACCCTAAGGTAAAGTTTGAAAAAATGTAAGATATAAAATTATCAATTTAACCTGTATTTATACATATCATTGTTATTTTATTGCCATGTATCAAACTTGTATCATTTAGCTGCATTATTTATAAATTATTATTTTGTTTATACTTTCAGTCAAATGGCTAAAAGATCAGCTTCTGCAGTATTCGAATACTTTACAATGTTTCAGGATAGGCTCGAAATAGCTAAATGTTAACATCTGCAGTCAAAAAAATTAGAAGAGAATCTCCGGGTGCTACAAATAAAAAAATTTCAACCAAATCTTTTTGGAGTATCTAAAATCAAAACACAAAGATGAACACTCACTAGCAGAAAAGGAGCGGTCAAAAGAAACAGAAAAGAAAAAAAATCTTAATTTTCTTATATTTTGTTTGAATTTTTTTTTTATTATTATTTGACTGATTGAGCTGAAATTTTCAAAGTATGTGAATTTTTTCACGAAGTTCTGAGTTGATTTCGAGCATTTTTTTGAGTCTATAACGGTTTGAAACTTATTTGGACCCAAAGTTGAAAAAAATGAATAACTGGATCAAACCACTGGTCCACATGAGCTGAAAATTTAGCTGAATACCTTTGCCCCAATTTCTTGCATTGGTGGGAATAGGTTTTTGATATCACGTCTAGAAAAAAGTTATATAAGCACTTGAAAAAAAATTTGCAAAAATCATACCCTTCTGGAGAAAAAAATTATTTATAGAAAACGCTACCTACTATTTTTTTTTATTTGTGAATATTGTTTAGAAGAGGGCAGGGCAACAATATTTATTTAGTGCATATTTAAATGCTCTTTTTTTGAAGCGAGATATAGCCTCTCAAACTTTGGGAATTTTTGAAATTTGGCCAAAAATGGACCTTTTTGAAGGCTATATCTCAAAACCAACGAATGTCATCGAATAAAGTACATAGGAGAATTTGTAGCCCCACCCCTCCTCTATACACACCAAAAATAGGAAATGTCATAGTTGTATTTTTTTTTAAAAAAATTTGTCTGAAAAGGTGGATTTTTTTAGTTAAAAAAATTTTTTTTTCTATAGTTGGTCAGTTTTTGGCTTATAACATTTTTCTTATAACTCTGGGAACAAAACTCTATTAGAGACTTTTTTATCCCATTTAATTTTGAATAAATAGTCCAATTTTCAGCTCATTCTAAAAAGTGGTTTGGCACCGCCAATCAATTAAAAAAGGGTAAAATTTAAAAAAAAAAAAAAAAAAAAAAAACTTTTAACCGTAATAGACTCGGAAAAACGCTAGAAATGGACTTTTTTAACGGTAAAAAAATCTATATAACTGAAAGTTTCAGCAGAATCGGCTGAAAATTTAAAAAAAAAAAATATATTTAAGTTTAGTTTTCCATTTTAACCCCGGCCGGCAACCCCGGTTTTCCCTGATTTTTGGCCGGGGCCGGGGTCAGTAAAAATGGCCGAGGTTGGCCGGGGCCGGGGCCCCGGTCGGTTCCTATATATATATATATATATATATATATATATATATATATATATATATATATATATATATATATATATCACCTTATCTCCGTATCTTGTTCTATCTCAAGTCTTCTGCAAAAATGACCCCCCCTTTGGCAAGGAGACGGTTGTGGCACTCCGGTGCTGCTAACTGGTCTGAGTTGCGGATGTACTTCTCTGAATTCCCAAGGAATGATTATTGCTTTCGTGGGAGGGATCCCTCGGAGTGTGCTGAGCTCATAACTGAGGTGATTCTCTCTGGCAAGGAGGCATACATTCCATATTCTTTCCCTTCTACTAAACCTAACAAACCTTGGTTTAACTCTACTTGTTCTCACGATATCTGCCGCAGGGACGTAGCCTTCAGAGATTACCTTCGTCTTCAAACCCCTGAAGCCCATTCAACTTATATTTCATCCCGGAATCATGCAAAATCTATTCTTTGAGATACCAAAAACTTTTCTCCGTCACAAATGCAATAATCTTTCTGGTTCCTCTTCCTCTTTCCCTTTCTGGCATTTTGCAAAAAATGTCAACTCTAACTTTGTTTCTTCCTCTTTCCCTCTAGTTTCTTCTGATGGTGCAACTGCCATTTTACCTTCAACTAAAGCTGAACTCTTCGCCCAAACTTTTGCTTCTAATTCTACCTTAGACGATTCCAGAGCTATTCCTCCTCCTCCAACCCCGTCCAACTCATTTATGCCTAATATTATAATTTCTTCTAAAGACATTATTTCTGCTCTCTCTGAGCTTAACACTAAGAAGGCGTATGGTCCTGATGGTATTCCTCCTGCGGTTCTTAAAACTTGTGCTTAAAAGCTTGCACCCGTGCCTTGGTAAACTATTTCTACTTTGACCTTCATTTCTTGCTGGAAATGTGAGCTCATTCAGCCTTTGCCGAAGAATGGGGACCCTTCTCAACCCTCTAACTATCTGGCCCGGAGCAACACCTCGGTGGTTACCCAGCCCCTTTACAGTCCCGACTTTGCTCCGTGCGACTTTTTTTGTTTCCCTGACTGAAGAGAGAGCTGAAAGGAAAGCATTGGGAGTCAGTGGAAAACATCCAAAAACATGCCACAACGTTCCTAAGAGGCATTCTCGTCGAGAAGTTTGTGTGCCTTCCAGGCATGGCAGATACGTCTCCGCAAGTGTATTGATGCAGGGGGAGAGTATTTCGAAGAATTTTAAGCATTTGTACCGGTAGGATTAAGAAATATATTTTTCCCAGCAAATGTGCATTACCATCATAATGGACCCTGTATGTACTCTACTGGTAAAGTCTGGAACACACTCCATTTATCAGTTTTCCCAACTTCTTTTGACTTGCACACTTTCAAGCGCCGCGTATTGGTGAATGTCAGTGTTTAATGATTAGGTTCCAGTACTGCCCCAACTCTGGTGGAAATTAGTAGGTCTTTGCTCTTTACTACCAAACGAGTAATATATATATATATATATAATATATATATATATATATATATATATATATATATATATATATATATATATATATATATATATATATATATATATATATATATATATAATGGGTTAAAATGGGAAATTATACTTGAGGAGACAATCCAATTTTATTTCATTTTATTTTTTAATTTTCAGCCGATTCTCCTGAAATTTTCAGAGTATATAGCTTTTTTCCCGGTGAAAAAGTCCCTTCCTAGTGTTTTTCTGAGTCTATAACTATTAAAAAAAAATTTTTTTTTCTTGAAATTTGACCCTTTTCAAATGAATGGCGAGGCCAAACCACTTTTCGGAATGACCTGAAATTTGTACTGTATATTCAGAATTCTATTGACAACAAAAACTTGTAACAGATTATTGTTCCTAGAGTTATAGAAAACATGTTATAAGCCCTAAACTGAACAACTATCGAAAAAAAAAATTTTTAAACAAAAAATCACCTTCGAAAAAAAAAACTACGACTATAGCATTTATTTTTTATGGGTGTATAGAGGAGGGATAGGGCTGCAAATTCCTCTCTATACTTTATTCAATGAGATTCGTTGGTTTTGAGATATAACCTTCAAGACGGTCCATTTTTGACCAAATTTCAAAAATTCCCAAAGTTTGGAAGGCTAAATCTTGCTTCAAACAAATAGCATTTAATAATATATATATATATATATATATATATATATATATATATATATATATATATATATATATATATATATATATATATATATATATATATATATATATATATATATATTGTACGCTATTAGAGAAAATAAAGTTAATCTATAGTTGGTACTCACAATGTTTCGTAGATGTGGGTATTCAAGTTGTATCGTCCGTTTTTCCTCTTGACACGGACGATGCTGTTGAATGAAGTCGCTCTCCGACAAACGATCAAAAACAAAACTCAAGTGCGTAGTCAGGACTATTGGGATCACAAAATAGCGGATGGCAGCATATGTACAATATCAAACCGTTTTTCAAAGTTGAAGGTGAATAAAATTCGGTAATAAAATTGTAGAATATTTATTCTTAGACAATGGGATTTATGAACGAAAGAATTCTTTTTCAAAAGCAAGGATATAGAACGTATAAGAAGGTCTCGAGAAAAACGAAGGAACGGTTGAATAGGGTTTTTGTGGTTATTGAAAACTGATGAGAATGTTGAATTCAGAAGAATATCGTTTAACAAATAAATCTCGTAATCAAGTATTTTAAATTGAGGAATATGGAAAACAATGTTGAAGTGTTGAAGGACGATGAGACGTTAATGAAGTAGATTATACAGTTCCCAATCCCGGGACTGTAAAAAAAATTCTTGTTTTTATTTTATGTTTCTATTAAATTGCTTCTATTTTATTTCCTTTTACTTTTCCATATATTAAATGAAATAAAAATGAATACAACTTACCCAGGATTTTCCTGGTGATCGAAATTCTCGCTCGCTCAATTTGTAGATAATCGAAATATCGTAATATGATAAAAGTCTTAATTTGGTAATAGTTAATGTCTTTATTTTGTTCTTAATACTTTAAATATTTTACTCAAAGAATAATCTACCTAAAAAAAAGACAAATAAGAGAGTTAGTGTTTACAAGAAAAGAAAAGGTATACATATCAGTAAATTGTGTGTTGAAGAATCCTCCAGAGTGTTTTGTTCTGGATTGTAGTTGATGTTACTGAACCCTCTTTTCTTGTGATTATAGGCTTCCATGACAACCTCCTGTGAAAAATATCATTAATAGTGACAGAACACCCGTTCCTACACCCCCTTACCAAAGTTGGTGTCGGTGACCGAGACTGACCAACTTTCCTTAAAGACAAGGAAGGCAAGCAGGAGTGCAAGAATGAAGCGTTGTCATAGAAGCACTCAATTATCTAGTAAAAATGATGAAAAATTGTTCAATAACCAAGAAATAGGTCACCTCTCTGACCTACAAAGGAAGGAAAGAAACTTAATCCTGATGATCCGTATTGGTCACCTGTTCGAAAATACGATTAAGCTCCTTTAGAGCAGTCTCTTTGGACACGCCCCTTTCCTTTGCGAACTTCCAATATCTAGCTACCTGTAATGTACCGAAGGTGGTTACTTCTGATGATACAGTCGACGATGTGGAAGGTTGTGGAGGATTAACTGAAGAACCCTCAAGTCAGAGGAATCTTTTTCCAAATGGAACACGTTAGACCAAATATAAATATCTGATCCACCGGTCCACTTGTGCGAAGATAGTGTGTTAATTTTTGCCCTAATATCATTAAGTTTGCCCCAGGATAACAGGAAACAAACAATCCGATATTGCACATCCGCTGCATACGCTCTCTCATACCTCCCAATACCCCCAACTCAGAGGTACCGAGAAATAAAACCTTCATCGTTCCAACCATGCAAAAAAATAAATTTGGGATAAGACTCCTCCTGCTCCAATTGACGAAGCATCAACGTGTAGTTCTAATGGTGGAGCTGTTGGGCTATAATCTGGAAAAGCCAACGTCGGTGGCTCCACCAACGCTGATTTTAATTTCTCAAATGCTTTCTGGCATTCTGGAGTCCAATTAACTATTTTACCCCCGACTTGAGCCGAAAGTGGCTTACAAATTATTGAGCAATCGGGAATATGTCTTCTATAGAAATTCACCATGCCCAAGAAAGACCGTAATTGTTTTATTGTTGTAGGTTGTGGAAAGTTAAGTACTCCACTCAAATTTTTATCTATCGGTTGTATCCCTTCTGGATCAATTAAATGTCCTAAAAATTGAACACTTTCACGACAATTTAGTCTTTCCTGGCTTCAACTAAAACCATTTGCTTGTAACGCGCTTAACACTTTCGCA
>SEYY01006333.1:12500-29239 GCA_009176605.1 Armadillidium nasatum | reverse complement strand
GTATGTCACCAGTTGACCTCGAGCGACGAAAGCCATACTGGTGATCTGAGAGAAGAGAATGAGACTCCAAATGATCCAGGAAATGAGTTGAGGAGAGTTTCAAAAATTTTAGATAGAACACAAGTGAGAGCTATAGGTCGATAGTTAGAAGGATCAGAGCGACTACCTTTTTTCGGGATGGGCTGAACAAATGCACGCTTCCAGCATAGAGGAAAAGTATTAGTATTAAGGCATAGAGAGTAGAGCTGAACGAGGACAGGCGCTAACTCGGAAGCACACTCCCTCAGAACACGAGGGGGAATGCCATCCGGGCCACTGGCCTTCCTGACGTTCATAGATTTCAGGATCCCATGCACCCGATCATAAGTAATTACAGGTAGAGACAGGGGACACCTGAGAGGAGAAGGAGTAGGAGGAGGGAAACCAGAATCGAGCAGGGTGGAATTAGATGAAAAAAGGAGGCCGAATAGATTAGCCTTTTTAGAAGGAGTATTAGCAACAGAACCATCAGAGCGAATTAGAGGAGGAAAGGCAGATTTACAGAAGTTGTTAGAGATATTTTTGACTAGAGGCCAGAAATTTTTATTAGTAGGAGAGCCATGGAGGGCAGCGCACTTCCTTTTTATGAAATTACGTTTAGTCCGTCGAAGAACATCCCTACGCCGATTCCGAGCTGAATGAAAATTAGCGAGAGTGATAGGAGAAGGAGAGTTTTTCCAATCACGATAAGCAATGTCTCTCTCACCCGAAGGGCAAGAGAACAGTTGTCATCGAACCATGGATTTTGAGGAGAAAAAGATTTAGTTGAAGTTGGAATGAATCTGCCCATCCTGTCAAGGATTACGGCCCCTACCTTTTCAACAGAGACAGAAGCGTCCCACGAGACAAAGAAAGATTCACTCCAATGATAGTTAGCAAAGAAGCGACGCATTGCCCCCCAATTAGCCCGATTAAAGTGCCAGAAAGTACGTTTAGGGCATGGTGGAGCTGTTGGAGAGAAAGCATTATAACTAAGAGCTATAAGATTATGGTCAGAGTTACCAATAGGAGGGAAAATGGTGAATTTATAACTAGAAGGAGTAGTGGTGAAACATAAATCAAGTGTATTCAAGAATTGGTTAGGACGATCTGGAATGTGTGTGGGTTCCCTAATCAACTGCTCCAGATCGTTAAGAATGCTGAATGATTTGGCCTCCCTCCCACCTGTATCAGCATGAGAGGAACCCAACCACTCAGTGTGGTGTACGTTGAAATCCCCTAAATAGAGGACTTCAGCATTTGGATGGGAAGAAGTGACAGTCTCGTGAGTAGTAGTAAGATATTGAAAAAAAACTGGAAAATCTGTTCCATTAGGGGAGCAGTAGCAGAAACACAAGATAATTGTAGTAGTAGGAAGACAGATTTTAAGCCATAAAACATCGAAATTAGGAGATTCTAGATTTACGAGACGTGTCACAGGAGTGTTAATGTTAATATAGGCACAGACTCCACCATTTAGACGGAAATTGTGAAAAAAGTTGTAGTTAGAGACATTAAGATTGCTAGAGAAAGAATCCCTGTCCAGCTGGGTCTCAGACAGAAGCAGAAGGTTAGGATGAGAGGTAGTGAGGTGGTGTTCAATATATATATATATATATATATATATATATATATATATATATATATATATATATATATATATATATATATATATATATATATATATATATATATATATATATATATATATATATATATATATATATATATATATATATATATATATATATATATATATATATATGTTATAATGAAAAATAATATTCGTTGCATTTAAACACTTAAAAATATGTCATAGTTAAAAAAATTAAAAAAATAAGATGCTGAAAACTTATGCAACGAAATATAAATGATTAAAAGCTGGAAAGTAAATAGCTTCTATCTCTCATGTCTGAGTCTAATCACCTTCTTCAAGCGATAGAGTAAAATTGAATAAATGAAGGTCAGATATATATATATATATATATATTATATATATATATATATATATATATATATATATATATATATATATATATATATATATATATAATAATATATATATATATATATATATATAATATTTTAAAAAAAAAAAAAAAAAATTGTAAAAAAAAAAAAAAAAAAAAAATTTGTATCTTCATTTAAATTTTGAAAAAATGATTTTGCTGATTTTCATCTAATGTTTAGATTGTTTTAAGAAGTCTTCATAATTAAATCAGATTCATATATTTATGTAATAAAATTATTATGCAGGCTAGCGATTATCTTGGCATTGGACTAATCAGTCGAATTCTGGTGTAGTCTTCTCTGTCTACACACAAAGCTGAAAAGTGATCAGCTGTTCTCAAACTGCAGATATTTTGATAAATTCTTCTTTGGATCTCATCGGTTTCACCAATATGAAATACTTCGCAATCACATATTCACATTGATTTGCATATATTCAAATACCGTGTATCGTGATAAGTTTGCCATTAGTTGACCATGATTTGTACAGTCCCTTAACTCTGGTGGAAAGTCGTAGGCCTCTAGTGCTTTTGCAAACCATTATATTATATATATATATATATATATATATATATATATATATATATATATATATATATATATATAATATATATATATATATATATATATATATATATTATAATCATAGGAGAGTACTTGGGGCTTCTATGGCATTCTGCTGGGTGAGGAGAACCAAACGCAAGGGAGACAGGACTAGTAACCCGACCCTTTGATTACTCTGTCAAGTACTTGTTACAACTCCAGAACCAGAATTGGAAACCATAACTCCGAGAAGAATAATATTCTGGACAGCTCTAGGAGAATGTTTAGAGGTTAGAAGGAAAACAATGCTAATCCAACTGAATGGGTGAAAACCCTACCTGAGAGTTTATAAAACTCAAGGACTAGCATTGAAACCAACATGTCGAAAAACAGAGTCTTTTTAGAGAGCCATGGGAGAGGGACTTTTAAGAGTAGATGGAGAAAGATGCTGATTCCACTGACAGAGTGAAAACCCTTCTTGGGAGAAGATAAAGAAGATATATATAAAAGATCACAATCTAGATGCCGACTGAGCGATGCAATTACCCTAGTTTGAAAATGGGGATTGCTGGGGTGGGTTGGAATGTTTCTTTGCAATTCAGTGTCCAATGGTTCCTCCCTTTAATGTTTCATTCCCACAAATGAAATATTAGGCACATAGTCCACCCTTCTCAAGAGTGTATATTGACTTTCATCTTTCTTCACATGTAACAAGCACCTAATTTTTTCTTCTTCTTTGGGGTAAAAGCAGCTGGACGCCTAAGCACAAATACCTGAATTACGTAAAAATCTAAACCAAGGCTTCTAGCACTTCACGATGCACGAGACGTGAAAGTGTGTAAGTAGAAAAAAAGCAAAAAAAATATGATATCTTTAATTGGACGCCGCTTTTAGGAATTATTTTCTTCTTCAATCTCCAGAAAAACTCTTGCTTATTTTATTAAAATTTACTATATGACTCGTAGCACTAAAAGATATTTCTTCGTGTGTTTCACATTTATGACTCTCTCAATTTTATCTGCAGAGAATTTTATTTCGTCATCTTTACACACAATGAAATGACATAAAACAGTAGTTTTAAGAGAACGAAAAAATACTCCTGCTTTTCACAACAGAATACGACATAAAACATTAAGTTTGCACTTTTTTCCCATTATAAATTGAACATCTTCCTTTATATCTTATTTACACCTCTTTATTTATAATAGTCCATCCCAAACTCCTCATCAGTTATGCCTTGTCACATTACAATTAATTAATTCCGATTCACTTCTCATCGACACTAAATTACAATTATTTTTAATTAATAAAAATTCTCTTCATTCCAGATTTCCTCACAACCTCTAAACTATTCATCCATAATATCCTATTACCAAATCAATTAATCAATCTCTCTCTCTCTCTCTCTCTCTCTCTCTCTCTCTCTCTCTCTCTCTCTCTCTCTCTCTCTCTCTCTCTCTCTCTCTCTCTCTCTCTCTCTCTCTCTCTCTCTCTCTCTCTCTCTCTCTTTTCTTAGCATTCATTTCCTGTTTCCTTCAATAAACTGGTATACTACGACATGAATAATAGAATGTACAAATATAAAAAAGTTAAAGTTAAAATGTTAAAGGTCGTAAAAGTACGTTTGATAAATTTCATTTACTTTCGCCTTTTTTTCATTTGTTTTAAAACATCGTTCGCATAAATCGTTTTTCGATTCTTCATTCACTGACACCATGAAATCAATCGTGAAATTCAATTTAATCTTTAATGTAATAGAGCAAATTAAATGACTTTGACTTGCAGTATATATATATATATATAATATATATATATATATATATATATATATATATATATATTATATATATATATATATATATATATATATATATATATATATATATATATATATATATATATATATATATATATATATATATATATATATATATATATATATATATATATATATATATATATATATATATATATATATATATATATATATATATATATATATATATATATATATATATATATATATATATATATATATATATATATATATATATATATATATATATATATATATATATATATATATATATATATATATATAATATATATATAATATATATATATATATATATATATATATATATATATATATATTATATATATAATATATAATATAATATATATATATATATATATATATATATATATATATATATATATATATATATATATATATATATATATATATATATATATATGGCTGTCGTCGGGAGTGGAGGTGCTTAAACCAGATGGGAAAAGAAAAGATAGAAGAATCAGAGGAAGAGAGAGAGAGTAGAGTAGAGTAGAAGAGAGAGAGAAGAGAGAGTAGAGTAGAGTAGAGTAGAGTAGAGTAGAGTAGAGTAGAGTAGAGTAGAGTAGAGAAGAAATGACATAGCAGCTTTCACAATGTATTCTGAAAATTGGAAAGATTGTTTAGAGAACGCTGTAGATTTGTATTGAAAAGAAAATTATTTTCCGAACTTAAAAATAATAACAGATTTATTTAAAAATATAATTTTTTAAAAAATATTTTCAAAAAACAAAATTAAATGAATCGCAATTAAATTATTTTCAAACTTTTCTGGAGGAGCAATAAAACTTTCATTTAACATTTAAGTGGAAAATTCAACATTAGTATTAAGAATATAAAATTTAAAAACACAAGTTTGGATTGGGCGACAAGGTTGGATCATGAAGAATAGTTATTTTCATGTACGACTGCAGGAGTTTTCCTGCAGTCGACTCCACCTTGCATCATGCGGGATATGGTGTAGTGTATAATATATATAATATATAATATATATAATATAATATATATATATATATATATATATATATATATATATATATATATATATATATATATATATATATATATATATATATATATATATATATATATATATATATATATATATATATATATATATATATATATATAACGCGTTCAATAATTTCTGTTTGGGGAGCTTTGCTTCATTTCTATCTTATAACTCTTCCTGACGTCGACTGCTTAGACTGTAAAAAAGCCTCGGTTTCTTCCGAAAAGTGGGAGCTGTAATCGTTGTTGGGATGAACAAATTCGTTTCTTCTCCTATAGTACTAAATCTTTCTCTCCTCAAAATCTTCAGTTCGATCGTGTTTTTTCTCATTTCATTCATGCTTGAGACAATACGTTTCCAAGAGTGGAAAAGTTCCTGTTCTCCTATTACTCTCGCTCATCTTCCTTCAGCTTGGGATCGTTGAAGGGATATTTTTCGAAGAGGAAAGCTGACTTTAATCAAATGAAAGTGTGTCTATCTCGTAAGTTCTCCTACTGATAAATCTCTCTCCTTTTGCTAAAAAAATCTCTTTAACAATTACTGTAAATCGGCCTATAATACTCATATTTACTTTGATGGTTCTGTTGCTAATTCTCCAACTGTTCTCTTGTTTTCCTCCAATTCAACCCTGCACGACTCTCAGTTATTCAATTCATTTACCTGTTATTACTTTGATCTGGTGTATTTCTTCTGAAATCTATGAACGGTAGGATGGTAAGCTGAAAATTTTGGCATTCCTCCTCGAGATTTGAGAGTGTGCTTCTAAGTGATGACGTTCCTCTTTCAACTATTCTCTCTATTCCTCAATGCTAATGTTTTCCTTCTGTTGAAAACGTTCATATGTCAAGCCTATTCTGAGGAAAAGTAGATGCTCTGATCCTTCTAATTATCGTTCTATTGTATTTTGTCAAAGATCTTTGAAACTATTCTCAACTCAAATTTTTTGGATCATTTGGAATCCATTTCCCTTGTTTCCGAACATCAGTACTGACTTTCGGTGCTGGAGGTCTACTAGTAATAAGATAACCTATGTCAAAGATTATATTCGGCTCTTAGGGATTTGGAGAGTCTCGTTGGAAACGCTTGTTTTATCAAAACCATTTTTTTTTTATTTATGACATGCGCCTTTGCTTTCCTTTTGGGTTTCCTCCTTAATATCAGCTGTTCTTGATGGGGCCACATCTTCTTTCTTTCTTGTCAACAGTGATGTTCCACAGGATTTTGTCTTATCTTCTGCTTTATTCCTACTCTTTATTAATGATCTTCTAAGTTGCTCAACTAACTATCTATTCAACGATCTTCTCTCATATCTAGAGTGGATCATGCTTCACCCATCATTTTGATAGGGTCAAGTCAAAGGCCAAAAACTTGTAAACTGTTTCATACTTTCCAATTAAATTGACCTTTCATCTTCGGGACATTACATTAGCGCTTTGTCTCTTTTTAACGGAGTCCCGGTTGCACAAGGGGTGCAGTGTCTGAGAATGATTTTGAGTGGACATTGGCAACTCATTTAGGTATGGTCATTGTTGTGTTGTTTGCCCGGCCACCATTGTTTTGCGGAATTTTCTTTCACTTTCAATGTTTCCAACCAAATTAAATCTCCCCCACTTTAAAATTCACATAAGTGCACACCTGTCAAATTTACTGTATGAAGAAATTATATCTGATTTTTACTCGAAGATTTCACTATTATTTTAAGTTTTTAACATCTCTTTACGAGGAAAAAACAGCCCTTGAGCAATGGTGATATATATATATATATATATATATATATATATATATATATATATATATATATATATATATATATATATATATATATATATATATATATATATATATATATATATATATATATATTATATATATATACTTCTGCTGATGAGGATTATTATTATTATATATTGTGGCAATTACTGAATATATATATATATATATATATATATATATATATATATATATATATATATATATAATATTATATATATATATAGAATAAAACTTAATAAGAAATCATAACAGACTAATTGAGATTTTTGAAGATATTTTGATAAAGGGGGCCATGGCTACCCTCCTCCGGAAATTTTTTTAACTTACGACAATTGTGGAACCTTCTTGATTTTAGAAAAATTATGCCGTAAAAACAGTAATTTAGACAGTAAACTTACGAAAATAAGATTTTTTTTATTCTAAAGTTAGGTTAAATCTGGTTTATTAGTAGTACACCAAAACTGTGCATCATGAAGTTGTATTGCAATAAGACCAATGAATGATGTGAATATGGTGATTCTTAATAAAGATGTCTGTAGAACGATTCTCAATCTCAGCATCCTTTTTTACATATCACTACCACTCATGGGCAGAGTCCTTTTCGAGGAGGAACATAATAAAAATATCAAATGAAACTCACGTAGACCCAAGTGGTAATGGGATGCGAGAGGTCAGCTCCCTCCAACACCTGCCGTTGAAGTATCTATAGAAAAGAGATAGTGCGCCTATGTCACGTCGCAAAGAAAGAGAGTAAAGAGAGTTCGAAAGTAGGGGACAATTTAATAGTCTTTTAGCCTTTGATTCAACCCTATTCAAAAGAACGGTGAAACCAGAACCTCCCGGAAGAAAGAACAGTACTCCATTCAAATGCGAATAACATCCATATATAAATGGAGTAATTGCTCAGATAGAAAAAATTCCCGCAACCTGATCTAAACTCTCTCAGCTTATATGAAGTCACCTCAGCAACCTTTGTGATATGAGGTTTCCAAGAAAAGTCTTTGTTTATGTTTAGACCAAGAATGTTTATTTTGTTCACAGGTAAGACGCAGAGCCGTCGAAGGAGATAGAAAAGTTCGGAGGTGTTTTAGAGAGAGAGAGAGAGATGTGAAGAAGTTGAGTTTTTAGAGATGTGAATTTTACAGGACTGCGTTGGCCCCATCGGAGATTCTTTCCAGGTCGTTAAGAATAGAATAGGAAAGATGAAGACGGGAACTGTAGAAGCAAAAGAGGGAGCAGATTTGAAATGAGTAGAAGAATGGAGAGTTGAGTCATCGGCATAAGAATGAATATAATTGGGAGTGCAGCTGAGGAGGTCATTGATGAAAAGTAGGGATAGAGCAAGGTATAGAACAAAGCCCTGAGGAATATCACAATTAAAAAGGAGAGAAGAACAACTGATATGGAGCGATTTGAGAGAAAACTTGAATTTCTTATAATGATAAGGAAATGTCGTGGGAAGCAAATAAGAGTATTATAACCTTTGATGTATATGTTATCCACAAAGAAATATCAAGAATGAGATGGGCTATGATTTGGTAATAGCAAATAATCGTAAGATTATAGAGAGAGAGAGCTGGAGACTGAGTAAAAGAGCTTGAGATAATGTATATTCAGGACTTGGTGATTACTGGTTCTCCATTTAATGCCTTATTGAGACATGTATAAGGAATATGCAGAAAAAATAGATAAAAAGAATTTTACGTTTTTTAGAAGAAATATGTAGTTCGCTATCATTTGGTATTAAGTATGTCGGATCTTGATATGGTTGGAATGTAATGAACGCTAATTTACAAGTCCATGAAGAAGAAAATTAATAATAATTTAATATTAAAATATATATATATAATATATATATATATATATATATATATATATATAATAATATATATTATATATATATATATATATATATATTATATTTTATACATCACACCGTATCCCGCTAATGCAGGGTGGCGTCAACTGCAGGAAAATTCCTGCAGTCGTACATGGGAAGACAAAAAAAAAAAAACTGGTTAAAAGGAATCCCAGACCATAGAACCATGCGAAGAACTATTCTTCATGATCCAGCCTTGTCGCCCAATCCAATCTCGTGTTTTAAATTTTATATTCGTAATACTAATGTTGAAATTTTCACTTAAGTCGAAAGTATGTTGTTTGAAAGTTTTGTTGCTCCTCTACAAAATTTTGATAACATTTAATTTAATTTTAATTTGTTAAAAATGAAAATATTTTTTAAAAATTTATTTTAAAATAAATCTGTTATTATTTTTAAGTTCGAAAAATAATTTTCTTTTCATTACAATAATAATAATAATAATTATAATAATATTAGTAATAATAATAATAATAATAATAATAATAATAATAATAATAATAATAATAATAATAATAATAATAATAATAATAATAATAATAATAATAATGATAATAATGATGTAATAATAATAATAATAATAATAATAATAATAATAATAATAATAATAATAATAATAATAATAATAATAATAATAATAAAGGCTGTGTAAAGATGAGAGGTGAGATGTTACGGAAACTGATTTTGAACACTATTGTATGTTTCCGTTTGTCAATGATAAGAGAAAGATGGAAAGGTATGAAGATATTCACCTGTAAAATAAAAGAAAGCTTAATATATGGATTATTTATGTAAATGACGGGTGAGTTATGACGAATGCTGGTGAGAATACGGTATTTATCAGAATGGGTGTAAGAAAGAGACAGAGAAAATGGGATAAGTGGATTTAACATATGATGTAAGATTGGGTTTAATAAATTTTGATGTACCGGTTCTTGATACGGGTCGGATGTAATGCACTCGGAGTATATAATTCCATGAGATTGAAAATTAATGATGATGATGATAATTTGATAAGACGTAAAAATAAAATAAAATATATATATAATATATATATATATTATATATATATATATATATATATATATATATATATATATATATATATATATATATATATATATATATATATATATATATATATATATATATAGTATAAATGTATATTGACAGCTGCATCCGCAGTTCTTGATTTTGCAATATCCGCATCCACATCCGAATCCGCAATTATTAAATGCCTAATTATTTGTTGCCCAATGTATGATTAACATTTTGGATAATTATAAATAGTATATAATATTATATATATATATATATATATATATATATATATATATATATATATATATATATATATATATATATATATATATATATATATATATATATATATATATATATATATATATATATATATATATATATATATATATATATATATATATATATATATATATTCCTTTCCTCCTCTTATTCGCTCTGATGGTTTCCATTTCTAACATTTCAACTGATAAAGCTAATCTCTTCGGCCTCCTAGTTCTCCTCTAATTCAACCCTGGACGACTCAGACAATCCTCCTCCTACTTCTTCTCTACTGAGATGTCTCATGCCTTTACCTGCAATTATATTTGATCAGGTGCATGGGCTTACTGAAATCTATGAACGTTAGGAAGGCAAGCGGTCCGGATTGGCACTTCTCGTAGAGTTTTAAGGAAGTGTGTTTATGAGCTGGATCAGTCCCTCGTTCAATTTTTCTCTATATGCCTCAATACTAGTACTTTCCCTCAGTGTTGTAAACGCGCATTAGTCCAACCTATTCCGAACAATGGTAGCCGCTCTGTCCTAACTATCACCCTCTAGCTCTCCCTTGTATTCTGTCTAAGATCTTTGAAATTCTTCTCAACTCATTTCTTGGATAATCTGGAATCGCATTCCCTTCTTTGTGATCATCCGTATGGCTTTAGACGTTCGAGGTCTACTTGGTGATATACTTTTCTATTCTCATAGATTTATGGTCTTCTACCTTCTGTGTGGTGGTGTTTGACATGTCTAAGACATTTGACCGGGTATGGAGTGCGTCACTGCTTTCCAAGGTCTCCTCCTTTGGGTTTCCCCTTTCTCTTTGCTTACTTACGAGTATGTCTAACTTTCTTTCAAATAGTCCCATTTCGACTGTTGCTGATGGGTTGACTTCTTCATTCCTTGTAGTGGTGTTCCTCAGGGTTCTCTCTTGTCTCCTACTGTATTCCTACTTTTTCATTAATGATCTTCTCAGCTGCTCATCTAACGGTATACCTCCATTCGTATGCCAATGACTCGACCCTCTATTCTTCTACTCATTTCAAATCCGTCACCTCTTTTGCATCTAGGGTTGTCTTTCGTCTTCATCTTTCCGATTTCATTATTGCTGATCTGAATAGAATATCCCAGTGAGATCATCTCAACCTTGTGATATTCAACTCTTTAAAAACTCAACTTCTTGAATCTCGCTCTCAAAGAGACCTCCTAACTTTCCTATTTCTTTCGATAATTCTCATGCCTCTCCTGTTGACAAAATAAGCATCCTTGGCCTTCACATAAACAAAAAAAAAATGTCTTGGAAACCTCAAATCACAAAATGGTTGCAAAGGACTGCCTCAAAAGAAGCTGGGAGTTCTATTAGGGTCACAAGAATTTTTTACTTCTTCGCAGTTACTCCAATTATTCAAGGACCTCATTCACCTTGTATGGAGTAATGCTCTCGTATCTGGGGTGGCTCAGGCTTACCCGTCTTTTGGATAGGGTTGAGTCAAAGGTTAAAAGATTATAAAAAACTGTCCGCTCTTTTAATTCTCTTGATTCTTTATCTTTGTGACATGATGTTGGTACCTTTCTTTTTCTATAGATACTACAGCGGCAAATGCTTAAGGGAACTGTCCCCTCGTATACCTCCGCCTTTACGACAGCCTCGTAGCATAAAGGGTGCATTGTCTGCACATAAAATTTTGTGTGTACGTAGACAACTCCAGGATTGACCTCTTGTGGTGATGCCTCCTTGTTTCCAGCCACTTCTCTTTTGTGAAATTCTCTCTCCTTTTCTTAATTTTAGTGCCGAATTTAACCTCAATTATTTTAAAGCCCAAATCCTGTGCTCACCTACGAAATTTGCTTTAGGTGTGACTTGTAAGATTTTTCTTATTCTCCTTGAATAGGGTAAAACTCGTGATAATAATATATATATATATATATATATATATATATATATATATATATATATATATATATATATATATATATATATATATATATATATATAATATATATATATTTAGGAAGTGTCATATATCTCGACCTTCCCTTTAAATAAAAATAAGTGTAAACCAGACTCAATAGCTTGGCGAATAAAAGACTTAGTAGATTTTCTTAATATTTACTATATACAACACAAAAAAAAACAATTACATCTAAAAAAAAAAATAAGTGGTAGCATGGACATTTATAATAAGGCTTTCTTCGGAGTTACGTTAATAGGTTCTATCTTTAATCTACATCAGTGAACATATTTCCATGTAACACCATAACTGGAAAGCAAATTAACAAGCATTCCAAACATATTAACATGTATCTTTAACAGACAGAATATTTCCATTCAATCTATTGTAACCCATTACCAGGCAAAGAACGAGCCAATTTACAAGCAAGTTCTAAAACAAATGTTATTACAACAATCGTTTAATCTATCGAAAGACTATCGCAGTCATTCGGCTCGACCTATTACAGGCAGAGGGGGAACTAGCTTATTCCAAGCAAGTTTTTTAGTACAATTTGCTATTACAGCAACTGTTCTTCCACGACGTCTGAATTCAAGGTGGGATATACCTCACTCGTCTTCTGTTGTTTAACTTTCATCTCAGATGACGCGAAAACATATTTCTTCTTCACAGACTTCTCAAATAAAATAATATACAGAGTAAACTTATTAGATTAAATACAATTCTTTATAATAGGCTAACTAATTATTTCTCAGCAATTTACGTTAACAAATAATGTATTCTAAATGAAATATTAAAAAGAATAGGCTTAAGAATGACTTTTACTGTATTTTAATAAATTCTTTATATAAAAACACAACTTCTTAAGAGTTTTGCAATAAAAAAAAATGATATGATGAATATAATTAAAGATAACAAATTAACATTCAAAGACAAAAATCTCGTTTTAGAAGTTTTACAATTTTAATATGTTGACAGAACTGAAACGGCTTAAAGCGGTTTTCATTAATTTATTACAAAGTAATTGAATATTATAATAAGTGTTATATATAAATAGAAACCTTTTATAACCTAATTTATAATAAAAAAAACAAATATTAATTAAATAAATAATATATATAAAATAAATATACTAAACACGCAATGAAGCCTTATTGAACAATTTGCGGCAAAAACTCTTCTTTACAAATTTTTAAGACGCCCTCTTCGAAAATGTGCTAAATAACCGTATTACAATTAATAATGAATTACATTTACTTTACTTGATTCTTTTAAAGTTATAAAATATTCCATAGCTTTTTTAGTTAATTTACAATTATTTCTTTTAAATTATGGGGAACTAAACTAAACATGAATTTAAAGTTTCTAAATGGTCGATAAGATACTAACGTCCTTCCTAAAATAATTAAACATTATATTATACCTTTTATACACTTAAATGATGCATATATATATATACTTATATACATCAGTATATATATAAAGAAAAATATATTTAACTATAAAAATTAATATACAAAGATTGTCCGAAATTGAACCATTTCTGAGAATAAAACTCTTCCGAATACGAGAATGCGTCTTGTTTAAAATGTCGTTTCAAACGTTTTTTTACAGATAATATATATTATTTAACCTTTTAATATATATATATATTTATATATATATATATATATATATTATATATATATATATATATATATATATATATATATATATATATATATATATATATATATATATATATATATATATATATATATATATATATATATATATATATATATATATATATATATATATATATATATATATATATATATATATATATATATATATATATATATATATATATATATATATATATATATATATATATATTACATGAACCTGTATCTGTCCACTCTGACATGTTCTCGTCGTAGAAGTTTCAGCAACGAAAAGGAACTTACTCATCCCATCTGCCATTACGGCCCCTACCTTTTCGACAGACACGAAAGCATCCTCCGGGTCAAAACAGGATTCATTCCAAGGGTAGTTAGCAAAGAAGCTGCACAGTGACCCACAATTATCCCGATTAAAGTGGCAGAAAGTACGTTTTGGCATGATGAAATTACGTTGAAATCCACTAAATATAAGAACTCAGTATTTGAATGAGAAGTAGCAACAGTCTTGTGAAAATTTAGAAGTGCCGGAAAATTTGTTCCATTAGGGGAGCAGTAGCAGAAACACAAGATAATGGTAGTAGTTAGGAAGACAGATTTTCAGTCATAAAACATCGAAATTAGGAGATTCAAAATTTACGAGACCAGTCACGGGAGTGTAAATATTTATATAGGCATGAGCTACACCATTTAGTAAGAAATTATCTAAAAAGTTGTAGTTAGAGACATTAAGGAAGTTAGTGAAAGACTCTCTCTCTCTAGCTGGGTCTCAGACAGAATCAAACGTTAGGATGAAAGTTAGAGAGGTGAGACTCCATTGATTCGTTTTTAGCACAGAAGCCATGGACTTTGTCAATAAGAAAGTCAATAAGAAAGCACCAGTGTACGCCAACCCCTACGTTCTCTTATTCTAATCATTCTAAGTAACATATACACAAACACATACACATACATACACACACGCAAGTTCATCAACGTTCATACACTCGCAATAAGCTAATTCTTAAACTGAAACCTAAAACAGAATAAAAAGGAAAAAACAGCAACTACATATAAGCAATTAAAATAAAAAAAATTAAGATAAATGGGCGAATAAATGTTTATATTAAAATAAACTTTTTAGAAGTCACCTTAAAACTCCAACTAGTAAAAAGTTGCCTACAGTTTAAATTTGAAAAGGAGGAAGAGATATAATATATATTATTTTTAAAATATATTTCGGTTATTTTGTCCAATTTAATATTTTCAGTATACTTATCCGCATTAAATTAAAACTTTGGTCAAAAGTATAAACAAACATTTTAAAATATGTTTCCTACGCTGTCTCGCCTTTAAATTATAAATGTTTTAAAATTCGTCTTTTCTAAAACCTCACTTTTGGCAACTTTGTATTCATTAGACGTATCTGAAATCCATAAAGAATTGCTGGAAAAATATTTTCTCAAATATACATTAAATTTATTTTCTCACATTGAGCTAAATAGCCCGCAATCGAAATCCCTGCGGACTATTTAGGTTTTTTTTCTTTTTATTCCCTTCTGAAGCCTCGATGTCATCATTAGCCTATCTTTCATTCCTGCAAATGTATATATATATATATATATATATATATATATAATATATATATATATATATATATATATATATATATATATATATATATATATATATATATATATATATATATATATATATATATATATATATATATTACATAAGCACCACTTACGGGCAAGGTCTAATTCAAGGAGAGGGTGTTAACGGGAAAAAAAATAAAATAAAAGATTAAAAACGAAAACATGCAGGTCCCTCCTAACGCAAATTTCTTAAGTGAGCACAGACGTAGACAAGCCTGGAGTTGCCAATGTCCACACAAAATTAATTTGCAGACAGTGCACCCCTTGTTCTACGAGGACTATGTAACGGTGGAGTTGTAAGAGTAGGATAGATTCCTCGAGCATTTGCCGATGTAGCACGTATAGAAAAGAGACAAGGCACCATTGTCACGTCTCAAAGATAAAGGGTCAAGTGAATTAGAAAGTGCGAAACAGTTTATAAGTCTTTTATCCTTTGACTCAACCCTATCCAAAAGACGGGTGAAACCTGAGCTACCCCAGATATGAAAGCAGTACTTGATACAAGTGCGGATAAGGCCCTTGAATAATTGGAGTAACTGCGAAGAAGAGAAAAATTCTCGCAGTCTAAACAGAACTTCCAACTTCTTTGAGGCCGTCCTAGCAACCATTGTGATATGAGGTTTTCAAGAATTTTTTTTGTTTATGTGAAGGCCAAGAATGTTTATAGTGTCAACAGGAGAGACTGGAGAACCATGGAAAAAATAGAAAAGTTAGGAGGTGTCTTTGAGAGGGAGATTTCTAGAAGTTGGGTTTTTAAAGAGTAGAATTACACAAAATTGAGACGACCCCACTGGGAAATCCTATTCAGATCAGCAAGAATATAATCTAACATGTTAGATTAATTTAACATTCCCATATCTTTCAATGCTGCGTTAACAAGATCTGCATCTGCCCTTAAATTTACACAATATATATCAGCTGTCATTGCTAAATTCTTTTATGTAAACCTATTCTGTGCACTTTCACTTTGTTCAATTTCTCGTAGATGATCATCATAATTATTATTATCTTCCATTTTCATTCTCTCCACTTCAGTAACTTCTCCAACTTCTGTGTTAGTTGAGGGAACACTACAATCTATATTGATGACTCTTTGCCTGTTC
>SEYY01006332.1:12500-30000 GCA_009176605.1 Armadillidium nasatum | reverse complement strand
TATATATATATATATAAGAGAGAGAGAGAGAGAGAGAAATTTTAGTAGTTTTTCGAAATTGTTTTCATAATTTGATACTGTAAAATTTCCAAATAAAGAAATTTGTAATGCCTAAAATTGGTTTAACTCTATTAATTTAATTATTTTAAAGCTTGTAAGTGAAATCTTAATTAATATACTTAAGAATATATTTCAACTTTATGTAAAAATTGATATTGACATAGACCAGAGGTGTCCAAACATTTTAGCCTAAGGGCCACACTGACTCCTCCACTAAGTCCCAAGGACCAAGACCCGTTTGAATTACGCGCAAATTTTCGTTTGGGGTGGACTCTGCGGGAGTGGACTCCACTCCATTCGCAATTTCGGTTTGTACTTACTGGCAAGTGTCAAGGACATTTCATTGCGGCGGAGAATGCCGATGCACTTGCTGTGAGTTACGTGTTGTTACGCTGCTGATAATTTCCAGTAGAAAACTTGATCCACAACTGTAAACAATTGTCATTGGAAATTTACAGCTACATAAATCTCATTAATCATAATTATGTTTAATTTCATTATGTGAATTAAAAATGTATCTCACTTATTGTAAGTTAAAATGTTCAATATCATTATGTATGTCAGTTTTTATGTTTCTTAATTGGTCGTTAAATTAAAATATCTGATAATTATTTTGTATGATTTACTTACATCACAAATTTTACAATGTAATCAAAATAAACTATGGTGAACCGGATACCGAGCATGTCCGGCTCGCTACCGTGGGCCGGATTGGTGGTTCTCGCTGTCGGTGATTTGGAGACTCCTGATATAGACATAAAGAATTAAAAAGTATCTGATTTTTGTGGTTTGATACATAGAGGAAACCTCTATAGAGTAGTTTCATTCCTCAATTAAAATTGTGAGTGGAAGAGAAAAGAAGTTTTCGACATCATTGTTACTACAAGTCTATCGAAATTAATTACCATTCCTTATAACGAAGTCTTTGGGTCACCTCATCGAAAATTGATACCAACAATTAAATAATATAGTAAGAAAATCTTCTGAAGAGTAAAAAGTTATTTCTAACAACTGTTTTAACTAGATTTGCTAGAATTAAAACAAACTTGTTAGGTTGTTTATCTTCATGCGTTTACTAAAAGCAGAAATTTATTTCGTGTTCTTGTCTTAGAGAATCAGTGCGTCATTTCATCGAACCTGTCTTTGACATAGTCAAATATTCGATTATATTTTTTAATCGACGATGTTTTCTTTCAACAATCGTTAAATGTAGTACATTTAATATATATATATATATATATATATATATATATATATATATATATATATATATATATATATATATATATATATATATATATATATATATATATATATATATATATATATATATATATATATATATATATATATATATATATATATATATATATATATATATATATATATATATATATATATATCTCGCGGCTCCGTAGCTCAGTCGATCGAGCACTCGTTATAGCAAGCGAGAGGTCCAGGGTCGAGGCCTGGCCGGAGCGGGAATATGAGCGGTTTCTCCTTGCGCTTAGCTCCGAATGACTCAGTCGTTAAACGAGTACATCAGTGGAGTGCTCTTGCCACTGATGGGAATAATCTCCGGCATCCGCGATAGGCCTGGCCCAGCCAGCGGTATTCGCCGTGGGTCCTTGAAACCCAAGGATCATCCTCGAAAGATCCTACTGACAGGACGAGCCCTACGAGGAGGAAGATGATTTATTATTATTTTTATATATATATATATATATATATATATATATATATATATATATATATATATATATATATATATATATATATATATATATATATATATATATATATATATATATATATATATATATATATATATATATAATTCATCAAGAATGATTTGAGATAGACAATAACAATGCCGGAGCAGCCATCTTTCTTTGTATGTAATCAGATGGCTTTATGAACTCTTAAAAAATCTTATAGATAAACAGAATCCATATTTTCTCTATCATATACATTTTTTGACGTACATATATCGTATATATATATATATATATATATATATATATATATATATATATATATATATATATATATATATATATATATATATATATATATATATATATATATATATATATATATATATATATAATGAGGAGTAGCACCAGAGCTCGGAACATTTTCTTTGGAGAAATAATAAAATTTTCTGTAGAAAGAACAGAAATATTAAAAACAAACATGACACAAGTAACTAAAATAAAATAACAAGTAAAAATAATAGAAAAAAAAGGTGAATAAAATATTAAATCAATTAAGTTGTAGTTTGAAAGGGCCACTGTCACTATTGAGAGAAGGTTTAAGAATGGAAATGTGGATGGATTTTAAGATTTTTAAATCTGTTGGTTGGTTGGTTTGTGATAGGATGGAAAAATGGGATGGTTCTATTGGGTGGTTATTAGTGCGACTGTGGGATCTAATGTTGGAGTAGGAAGGAGATGAGAGATTCATACCAGTTCTGTGGGAAATACCTCTGTGCTCGTCACATCTAACTGAGAGTTGACGCGATGTGCTGCCAACATAGGTATCAGAACAAGCACCATATGAATATTTATAGATGATGGACGAGCGCAAAAGTGTGGGTAACGGTTCTTTATGTGATAGGAAAGAGCCTATGGAGAGGTTCGGGATAAAAACAAAGGTGAAGTCTAATTGAGGGAAGCTATTATGTAAGAGGTTGAGAAGATCATTTTTTAATTTGAGATATTGGTGGTCGTGAAATGGAAGTTTGATATAAAAAAGTTGTTTCGGTGCGGTTAGAATAGGAGTTGTATCAGTAAAAGATTTATTAATAAATTTTTTGATTAAAGAATAAATAAGGGAGGAAGGGAATAGATTAGCATTGAAGTGTTTGATTAAAAAGGAGAATTCTTTATGAAGTTCTATGTAAGTAAGGTGATAAGCTCTATGAATTAAAGTTTTAATGCTGTTGCATTTGTAGCGGAAGGGGACGTCGCTAAAAAAGTTAAGGGACAAATTTGAGAAAGTAGGTTTACGGTAGGCAGTGGCCCTTTCAAACTACAACTTAATTGATTTAATATTTTATTTCTTTTTTTTAATTTTTTTATTTATTTTTATTTGTTATTTTATTTTAGTTACTTGTGTCATGTTTGTTTTTAATATTTCTGTTCTTTCTACAGATGAAAATTTTTTTATTTGTTTAAAAACAATCAAAACTGTTTCCTGATGATGGGGTTAATATATTTCCCGAAACGTTGAAAGAAAAAAGAAAAAATAAGTTTTAACCTAATGTTTTCCTACAATTATTTTACGTTACATAGAATTAGTTTTTAAATTAATTTTAACCAGTGATTAATAATAGAATTTTTTTGTGAATAAATAAAAGACAAATCTTAACCGAAAATTTTATTGTTTCTCCAAAGAAAATATTCCGAGCTCTGGTGCTACTCTTCATTATAAAAACCAGATTTCCCAGGAATAGAAACGTGTACGATATATATATATATATATATATATATATATATATATATATATATATATATATATATATATATATATATATATATATATATATATATATATATATATATATATATATATATATATATATATATAATATATATATATATATATATATATATATATATATATATATATATATATATATATATATATATATATATATATATATATATATATATGGAATACTATGTTAGTGAGTAATATATGTTTGCTTCACAGCTCCTCGACAGATAGGGTAATTTAAGCATTATTTCGACATAACTCTAGAACTTCTTTCAGACAATGTCAAATTTGAATGCACTACGCCAATCATCTTTTACTTTCTTCACGCATGTTATACACTTACACACTTACATATTTCATGATCTTGCACACTCTTTCTTTTACAATTTGAAGAAATATCTCCAAACTCCAAATTCTGTCCCTCATCATCGGTTGGGAATTAACTGCCTTAGATGATGTCGGAGGAAGGGTGGGGTCTGCTAAAGGACAACCGGCATAAGATAATTTTTTTCATTGAGGATTTAATATATTAAATTTTATTTCATTTTTGACTCAGATTAATAAACATTAGTTAAATTGGTTTAATTCTGGCTTATGATGGAGTCTTAAGTTTATCACCATTGTTCTATCGTCTAAATTCCGTTCTTTCCATTTTTTTTAATTTCCTTTCTTTTAACAAGATGACTTAGAAACGCTTGGAAACGCTCAACTGGCTATGTTTTTTACTTTTTTAGGTACGCTTGATTATTTCAACTGAGGCATCGCTGAATGTTCTACTTTTTGTTTGAATTAAGTTTTTTTTTAGTTTTCGACCAATTTCACTGAAATTTTCCCCAGCTGAAAAAAATCCAATTCTTGAGTTTTCTGTACCTATAACGGTTAATTTTTTTTTAGAAAATTTACCCCTTTTTCAAATAAATATTTTGACCAAACCACTGGTCAAAATGATTTGAAAATTGGTTTGTATTCTTAAAAATCTATTGGCTACAAAAGCTTCTAATAGAGTTTTGTTTTTTGTTTTATAGAAAAAAGGCTATATGCCATTTTCTGATCAACTATCGATAAAAAAAATTTTGATTTTTTTTTCGACACTTCCTTTTTAATAATTCCTTATTATAAGTTAATGGTTTCTTGTAGGACTGGAGCTGTGGCTTTAGTAGTGGTAACTTAAAAACCCGAGATTTTATGGTCTTACAAAAACCCCTAATTTTACTATCACCGACTTCCCAAAAAATACTGTTGAAGAAGATAGAACAATTTTTACATAGTTTTCTTAATTGGAAACAGTTAAAATATATGAGACTTCTTACTTTGTCGTTATGCTGTTAATTATCGGTATAAATTATTGTGCTGCTAATATTGGCAATTGTACTAATATTTTTTATATCTACTTTGAGAAATCTTGCATTCGGAGATAAGTGAGCGAGTCTTTTTTTTTATTTTTTTTTTTTTTAATCAAAGTTTACATCTCACGGGCATTGTCCTATTCTAGAAGAGGAACTTTTCTAGGTAGTATATACTTAGGATCCCCAAGTGGGATCGAACCGGCACCCTCAAGCACGTGAGTCAATCACTTTACCGTTTTAGCCACGGTAAACTGAACTGACAGAAGTACAATTATTACTTCTTGGCTATATCTACTTCCAATTCAAGAAGAACATTTGGCTTGAAAAAGCATAAGCTGGCTAGAGCTCTCTTGAGACCTGTTTTCCAGAAGGAGAAAATTCGTTGGGTAAGGCATTGCCAGGACATAAATAGGGTGAGTAAAACCATTACTTCTAGGGTAACTTATCCTATCCTTTGGCATCCTTTTATTAAAAGGAGTGCCCCATCTAGACATCTTATCCCATTTATTAATTTTTCAATTTTAGGTTTGAATTTGCCAAATTTGGTTTGTTGATGGACACAATACTTGTTTTACAAGAAATTATTTTTCATAATTTGTAAGTCTTTACTGTTTATATTAAAACTTATATATCAAAAAAATTGCAAATTTCCCCAAATTACTAGTTTTGTCTTTATTTTCCAGCTTGGGGTCGGTCTACTCATTAAATGCCATCAGAAGGGGAGTTTCCAAAATCTCAAACCACCCTAGAGTAGTATGCTTATGAATATATTAATGTACAGTTATTTTTTTTGTTATTATTAAGTATGTAAAGCTTTTAAACTAAGTCTGTTTTTCCGTCAACGTAATTGAATATTTTTCACAATTTAAAATTTAAAAATTTTAGACCTTCAAGTAAAATAAAAGTTCAATTTTCTGTAATTCTTTATTTTTGCAAACTTCCGGACAAATTTTTTTTTTTAAAAAACTACAAGTTACGAATTTCTCAATTTTGGTGAGTGAATAGAGGAGGGACAGTGTTACAATTTTTTCTCAGTAGATCATTCAATGCTATTTGTTGGTTTCGAGATATAGCCTATCAAAAATGGTCAATTTTTGAAGAAATTTCAAAATTCCCATATTTTGAGAGGCTATACCTCGAAGCAAATAAATAGCATTGAATAATGTACTAAATAAAAGTTGTAGACCCATCCCTCCTCTAAACAATATCCCCCAAAGAAAATTACATATAGTTTTTTTAAACAAATTTTTTCTCCAGAAGGGTAAATTTTTACCTTTATTTTTTTTTTAAATTTAAGTGCTTGTATCTTTTTTTTCCAGATGTGGTATCAAAAATCTCTTCCACTAATCTTCCTAAATTGGGGCTAAGATTATTCAGTTAAATTTTCAGCTCAGTGAATCAGTGGTTTGGCCCCGCTATGGATTTTTTTTTTTAACTTTGAGTCCAAATAACTTTGAAACCGTTATAGACTAGAAAAACGTCAGAAATCAACTTAGAACTTCAGAAAAAATGCATATACCCTTAAAATTTCAGCTTAATCGGTCAAATAATAATAAAAAATTGAAATTGGACCCTCCCCTTATGTTAGATATATGGAAACTTTTTCAAAGAACCTGGTATAAACATATATTTTCTTTTAGCTGTCCTTCTCTTTGCAATCTTACAGAGATTATCTTTCCTGTCGACTCAAACACTACAAAAATTAAATCAGCGATTTGGTATGATTAACAAAAATGTTTTAGCAAATTTTTTATTTTCTTATTAGAAAATAAATGAATCTTGCCAATGATGTTGCTTTCTTATACGTAAAATGTCTTTTCTGTATTTAAACTTTTGTGACAATTTTGACACTTATTCCAGGGATTCACTGGATTTGCAATGAAGCAGATGTTCAAGATGGCTACCTTTTATCTATTAAATATATCAACGGTGATGATCCTCAGGGTCCGTTCTATTTCAACTTTCTTCTATTCGTAAATGATTTGTTTTTCCCTTCTTTACCTATCCAGTCTTACCTTCTTAACTTAGCCATATATTGTTCTTTTCATTTCAAATAACAAACCTAAATAGCAATAAATGACAGATGCTTGGACTTGCTTTAGAGTAACTGATCGACTTCTGATCTGTCTTCTTACTTTCAAATCCTCAACTGTTTCAACAGTAATCTCTTCGAAGCCTCTCTCCAAAACTCTCAAAAACACAAAACAAAAAAATTTCACTTTTCTATAATTAATATAATTGGATTTATTTTCTCTTGTTCGTTCTTCGAGAGATAACATTATTTCTCTCACTTAGCAAGTTTCTAAAAACGTCTTATGAGACAAATTCCAGAACTTTTTTCGATCTCTCCCAGTTAAATCTTCTGTATGGCTGTGTTGTTGGCCCCTACATAGATTACGTGTCATATATCTGGACTAGTTCGACTTGCGAAACTTTTCTTCAAAATGTAGAGTCTATAACTTTTAATATTTTCATTACTCAATTTCTCACATATTTTTTCCAGTGTCTTTCTAGTTACAGAAATGTTTCAATACTCTCTTTTCATTAAAATATTGCATGCACTTAAAATGAACACTACCTTTGTGAACTCTACAGTAAAATAACGTCTTTGTGACGGTCCTTCCAAAAACAGTCACAACCTTTCTCTGTTCAACTTTTTAATATCAAATCTGACTATTATGATTAAACCTTCAAGAATTCCACAGGTACAGTTCTATAACACACTTCCTTCTATATTCCTTATTTTCTTTCATTTACCTTCAAGAACCGTGCATCGGGGCATCTTTGTCTTTAATTTCAAACAGTGTTTCATTTTCATTTCCTTGGTATCATCTTTTTGTTTTCTGACCTATTTCAATCTAAATCTAATATCTTGGATATATATATATATATATATATATATATATATATATATATATATATATATATATATATATATATATATATATATATATATATATATATATATATATATATATATATATATATATATATATATAGAGAGAGAGAGAGAGAGAGAGAGAGAGAGAGAGAAAGTAATTAACTCATTAAAGAACAAAAGAGATCATTGTTCTGAAATAAATAAAATAATGAAATAATTTTCTATTTTTTTCACGAAAGAAAGTGGAAGAAACAAAGAAGAAAAAAACGGCTTCTAACGAAGCAGTTTTTCATTAACCAATTATTGTTAATTTTATCATATTAATTAACCGATAAAAATCAGAACTACTTCCAGATATATATATATATATATATATATATATATATATATATATATATATATATATATATATATATATATATATATATATATATATATATATATATATATATATATATATATATATATATATATATATATATATATATATATATATATATATATATATATATATATATATATATATATATATATATATATATATATATATATATATATATATATATATATATATCAGCTCTTAGTAAGGCTCTAGGAGCCTGTTAGTGAGTGAGTCCAGCACTCGTCTCAATCTCCTGATGTTCCATGCTTTTGACTCACTACATTCACATGTTCATTTACTTTAACCCACTATAACCAAAGTTCTAAAAGGAGATCATATGCCTATGAAGTCATAGCCACGTGTCCTTTGGTCAATCGCATTTACATTCACCGTATAACCATACGTTTATCATACCTGTTCCAATTGTTTAATATCTACAACGTCATTCTATAACAATACTTAATGTATTTATAATAAAAATTCTTATTACATAATAAATCAATACCATAATTTGGAGTTTATACGAGTGAAGACAACATTTACTTAATATCTCTTCATAAAATTTTCATTTCATGACTATTTCTTTAATGCATTACCCGTGTTCTTGGATATTTTCCCCATTTTTTTCTTCAATCTATTATTTTTAACCTTTTTTTAAATATTACATTTTTCTATATTTCTTTTCAAGAGATGACTTTTTTTCAAAAAATTATTTTTAAACTTAGCATGCAAAACATTTTTAATACTTCCTTCAAGCTTTTATTCCAATTTCAATCTTTATATTTGTTTTAAGATATAACTTTTTAAAATTTATTTTCATTCCTTTCAATAATAAATTATTATTTCTCTTTAAAAAATGTAAAATCTTTTATAAAACAAATATTAGTTTGGGAAAATAAAAAAAAAAAAATTTTAAATCTTTTTTATTTATTTATTTAAATCTTTTTTTTTTTTTTTTTTTTTTTTTTTTTTTTTTTTTTTTTTTTTTTTTTTTTTTTTTTGAAAATTTTTTTTTTTGACATTTGATGAAAATAAAATTTAAGAGTCTAAAGGAAAACTTCTGTGGTAATGTAGGATTAAAAATTCTTTTTCTGATTTTTTTTACAGAATATGACATTTTGGGTTTTATTATTATTTATTATAATTATATAATTATTATTATTATTATTATTATTATAATTATTATTATTATTATTATTATTATTATTATTATATTATTATTATTATTATTATTATTATTATTATTATCATTATTATCATTATTATTGATAGTTTCTAAGTAAATTTCAACATTTTACTTTTTTAAATTTTTTATTTATTTTTATTTAAAAAAAAAAAAAAAAAAAAAAATTTTTTTTTTTTTTTTTTTTTTTTTATTTTTTTATTTTTTTATCAATTTCGAAATTTAATTGAAATTTTTCAGATATCTTTCATTTTTTTATAATAATTACATAAGCTTCTATTATAATATTATAAATAATATTGGTAGTAGTAGTAGCAAATTAGGATTAATAACAGTAATGGAAGTGGTTACATTTGTGTCAATATTAGTAGTATAAATAATCGTAATGCAAATGTATTGAAACAGTAAATAATATTTGATATTATTATTATTATTATTATTATTATTATTATTATTATTATTATTATTATTATTATTATTATTATAATTATTATTGTTGCTGCTGTTGCTGTTGCTGTTGCTGTTGCTGTTGCTGTTGCTGTTGTTGATGATGAAGATACTCATGCCGTTGTGCTTGCCTTGATTATAAATAGTTTTTGACTGGTAATTATATATATATATTATATATATATATATATATATATATATATATATGTATATATATATATATATATATATATATATATATATATATATATATATATATATATATATATATATTATATATATATATATATATATATATATATATATATATATATATATATATATATCCTCTTTTGACCAAAGACCAAAGACCTACTTATTTCCACCAGAGTTTGGAAAATGCCGGAATCATGATCCAATGAAATTAATGAAAAACATACCCCAATACGGAGTTTGAAGATGTGCAAGTTAAAGGAATATGGGAAAATGGATGAAAGAAGTGTGTTCCAGACTTCTCCAGTAGAGTATGTGTAAGACTGAGCAAAGAGGTTAAGTCAGGGTCAGAGAGTAGGACAGAGAAAGGATGAGACTGTAAAAAAGACGTGTCCTACGAGCCCTTCTTGATGAAGGAGGTATGTGATTAGAAAGTTCAAAAGAACTGCGACCGTTCTAATAGCGATAGTATAGAGTGAGTGACACAGCAATTCATTTTGAAAGAGTTAGTGAGAGCGAAACAGTTGATAAGAGTCCACCTTTTCTAGGACAGCTTTGTGAGTGGAACGAACCCAGATGAGGCATTCTCCATACAGTGACGAGCAACACCCCTTTAAAGAGGAAGTATGTTGGGGGGGGGGAGGTGCGTGAAGAAATTTCGAAAGTGCCTCAGAAACCCCAACCCCCTAGTAGCTTATTTAGAAAGAGAAATAATGTGATTCTTTAACAAAGATTACAACAAAAAGAAACACCAAGAATATTTTGGACAAATAAATATTTTAATTATATTTGCGAAAATGTCGACTAAAAAGATGGAAGAACAGAGTTTTTGAGGAATTTAAGACAACCATTTTTTCTCTGTCCCAAATAGAAACAGAAATAGGTGCTTCAGCTGAGTGGGACATCTTTCACTGCTATTGAGCGGGACATCTTTCAAAATGAAAGGAGTAATGAAGGGTGAAGTCGTAGGTATAAAAATGATGGATAGGTGATGATGTAACAAAGAGAAGGTCGTTAATGAAAAGTACAAAAGGGTTGGGGAATGAACATATTATATATATATATATATATATATATATATATATATATATATATATATATATATATATATATATATATATATATATATATATATATATATATATATATATATATATATATATATATATATATATGGTTGGTAAAAGAATTTGGCACGTGTTCTTTAATTTTGATACTTTCTCTTCATGTTTTCTAATATTTAATCGATTTCTGTTTTCTTTGTTTTCTCAGTTTGAATTCTCTTAATTTTCGTCCATTGTCCTTTCCAACCAATTTTCACTCTCTTTTAATGTTTTTTATTATTATTATTATTATTATTATTATTATTATTATTATTATTATTATTATTATTATTATTACTTTTTTTTTTAATTTGACTTTTATTTTATCGTTTTATAATTATTTTTAATAAGTTTGTTTTATGGTTCTATTTTTTGTTTTAATATTTTCTCTTTAATGAGGTTGATCTTTGTTGGGTCATTTTTTGTTAGTTTTTTGTTAATTTTTTAGAATTATTTATAAGAATTATTCATGAGGAATTGTCATAAATTCTACTCCTAAATTCTAGAGATATTATTATGTTCGTGAAAAATTTTTTATTTGTATTTATTGCCAGTTCATTTTTCCATTTGCTCTAATTTTATCAGACTATCTTTTGTATGGTTCTTAAAAGGTCTTCAGTTGTAGAGTCATACCTTCATTATACTCTATAATCATATTCATTATACTCTATCATCATATTCATTATACTCTATCATTATATTCATTATACTCTAACATCATATTCATTATACTCTATCATCATATTCAATATACTCTATCATCATATTCTTGATTAAATTCAAAGAATTCCTTACCCTTTCTTGCTATTGTAATCGAAAGTGAATGAAATTTCATATTATAGACCCTCAGAGCTTCTTTGAAATTCAGACTGATTGTTAGTCTTACACTGTAAAAATTGTCCTAACGAATCGTTGGGACAAGTGGTAAAAATGTCACAACAAATTTTTTCAGTTATTTTATTATTAGAAAATAAATCGGTGAAGCGACTTTCTTATGCTTAACATGTCTTTTCTCTATTGAAAATTTTATTGTGACATTATTGTCACTTGTCCCATCGATTCGTTGGGACAATTTTTGAGGTGTACCTTGATCAAATAAAATGAGATCCAATTTATTTCTTGCATAGAGAATTTGAATTATAGAGTATGCATTTTGAAGGCATTTATTACATACAACGTTTAATGCTCTATATTTTTGGGAAATTAAAATAGCTTATATTTACTAATTGATGACCATTAATATCGAAAATTACATTGAAAATTTTAGCTTTCCTTTAGTTTTCGAATCACAGAGACGTCCTCAGATTACTTTTATTTTACCAAGAAATTTTTTCGTTCCAACCTATAAGAGTTAGCAGCATTTCAAGTGGCAACTGTAATTCTCATAATGATTTGACAACATGAGATAAGCTAGAATCTTTGAATCTATGTTCATCACTTTGTCAGTAAAAATTGTTGTAGGACAACAGTTTTCAGCTCTGAAGTGTTGTGAAAAAATCCATGTAGTCAATGAGTTTCCAAGTTCCTAAATAAGAATTTTTTATCGTTATTGTTTCACTAACTGCTTTATTATATTTGTTGTCAAACATTTTATAGTAGTATATTTATAAAAATGTCCGGAAAGTGTGAAAAAAAACTGGATAAATATCGGAATTTGAGAAGTGGTATTTGCTTCTACGAAGTATCCAATAACTTTAAATGTAAATGTGTCATCAAGATCAGAAAAAAAGAGTACCATAAGTGAAAAAAGGGTATCACACGTGTGTTGTATTAGAAAGTGTAACAAAATCTTAAAGTTTCCATATATGTGCAGCAAAATCTGGCTCCGTTAAAGACAGCTCACCATGAAACTATCAAATTTCAAAAAATATAAGACAATTCTTATTAAATTTGCTGTTATTTATCTAAAGAATACCATATTCAATTATTTTCTTGCTTTGCCAATTATATTAAATAATTATATCAAATAATTATTTATTTATTTATTTAAAAGATTCTTCAATCTTCAAAGTTTGCTTTCGTTGCTAAATCATTAAATTAAATTATTTACAAAAGTAATTTTGTACGAGTTCCTGAGCTACATTTCAGAATCTCCATCTTGTTATTCTTTCCGGATGTCTTCCTTCTCTTTCCTTTTTGTTCATATTATTTTTAACACCATTTCCCTCGATCACATTGAGATTATATATATATAATATATATATATATATATATATATATTATATATATATATATTATATATATATATATATATATATTATATATATATATATATTATATATATATATATATATATATATATATATATTATTATTATATATATATATATATATATATATATATATATATATATATATATATATATATATATATATATATATATATATATATATATATATATATATATATATATATATATATATATATATATATATATATATATATATATATATATATATATATATATATATATATATATATATATATATTATATATATATATATATATATATATATATATATATATATAATATATATATATATATATATATATATATATATATATATATATATATATATATATATATATATATATATATATATATTCTGTTTTCACTGCTGTGGCAAGAAGAAATTTTTGCCACAATAGTGAAAATAGAAAGTTTTTGGAATTTTTTATTATTAAAAAAAAAAAAAAAAAGAATAATAATAATACTAACACAAATCCTGGTGAAATAAAAATAGATGATATTTTTAAGAAAATAAATAAATAAATAAAAAAAAAATATGATTTCCTTTCAAAAGAATTAAAAATTAGTCCTTGAGAGCGAAAAGTTCAATTTCTTATCTTTTATTTTGCTCTTTTGATTCCCTTGAATAAGAATCCCTGGGTATAAGGATAGAAAGTCTGGTTCCTTTTTAACTTTTTCCTTTTCTTGTTTTTACTTATTTGGTTTCCAGTTTTATTGTCTTAAGTTTTTGTCGTTCTACAACAAATTTTCGGCTCATTTAGGTTTTTCTGAGAAGCAAATATGCGATATTAGGAATATTAGTTATTATATATATATATATATATATATATATATATATATATATATATATATATATATATATATATATATATATATATATATATATATATATATATATATATATATATATATATATATCACCATTCTCACCATACTCCTGTGGGTGCAAGCAACTGTCAGCTGACTTGAACGAACTCCCTCCATCGCCGACGATCATCATACATCCTCTCCTCCTTCACCCCTTCCATGGTTTTTCTTCTTCTTTCCACCGTCCTCTCAACGCCGTCACTCCATCTAATCCTCGGTCTTCCCACTCCTCTCCTCCCCTCATGTCTCCACTCGTAGTACTTTCTTGCATATCCATCCTTGTTTATTCTCTTTACATGTTCGAACAGCCTCAGCTGCCCCATCTCTACAAAATTCAATATACTCTCCATCCCAAGCCCAGATCTCACATCCTCGCTTCATATTTTATCCATTTTCGCCACCCCTATTATTAATCTCAATATTTTTATTTCACAGACTTGTATTTTACTTTTGGATTTTGTATTTGACCAAACCTGGTCCAGATATCTATACAGGTCTCATTACATTCGTATGAAATATAGTTTTAACTTTCCTCAGGTGTTCCTATCCTTGAGCCATGGATACAAGAACAAATCATTTTTCACACCAAATTACACTCCAAGATATTCAAATTGATCCGTCGGTCTCAGTATAACATTTTCCACTCTTATGTTCAGCTTGTCCTGAACCCTGTTCACCAACATAACCTCCGTTTTCTCCTTATTGATCTTCATTCCTCTAGCAGTCGAAATCTCATCCCGCATCGTGACAAACTGTAGCATCTCCTCAGATTCTGAACCCAACGCCAGATCGTCTGCGTATCAGTGGATCTCGATATCCACCCCTCTTTGTACCGGCCTTTCACAATAGTCCATAAAAGCTGTAAACAAAATCGGAGAGAGCATACTTCATTGCTTTATTCCCGTCGTAATTCCGAACTAATTATTATTATCCATCTATGTTTTTATTTTACAGCATCTGTCAATATACGTACCCTTTATTGCTCTTATCAGTTTAGTCGGTACTCCATACTATCTCCATCTCATTACCCACCACAGAATTCCTCTCGGTACAAGGTCGAATGCTTTTCTAAATAGACAAAGGTCATATAAGCTATCTGGTGAAATTCAGATCAACAGTTGAACTTCCCAGTCTAAAACTATGCTGTCATTCATCCAATTCGTTCTCCACTCTTCCTCTCAATCTTATCTTCAGTATTCTCTCGTACAGCTTCGCGATATGAAACATCAACGCAATTCCTCTATAATTCTTACAGTTCGTTTTATCACTTTTCTTGAATATAGAGCAAATTATCGATTTATTCCATTCCGCGGGTTTTCTTTCTTTATTCCAGAACTTATTCATTACTTCAGTCATCCACAACACTCCTCTCTCGCCGGTTCCTTTTAATATCTCCGCCGATAACATATCTTCATCTGCAGCCTTACCATTTTTCATCTTATTATTTGCGTATTCTATCTCCTCAAGCACAACAAAGCTTTGATTTCTCTCTTTCTTCTTTCGGTACCAATTCTTCTTTCTGACTACCTTTCCGGTAGTTTTATAGCTGCTTTTGTAGACGACGACATCACCCTTTATTTCTCCTTTCAATTTGAAAGTATCCCCACTCAACAATCCCCTTGGTTCAACAAACCTCTAATTTTTCTCTAATATCTAACTATAGTAGAGAATAAATAGTCGTTTTCAATGCCTCAAAAACTCAATTCCTTCACCTTTCTCCTCAACTTTATCTTCTACTCAGCTATGACATCTTATTCAAAAACATAATTCAAACCTTTATTTGTGATAAATATTCTCGTTGTTTATTTTTCTCGTGATCTTTCTTGGAAGGATCACCTTAATTCTCTATCTAAATAAGCTTCTACGAGGCTGGATGTTCTGAGACCCCTTCGGAATTTCTTCAAGCCACTACAGTTGCATTCTCTTTATATGGGTGTTGTTCGCTCTTGTATTTAGTATGCCTCACATATCTGGGATGGTTCCACTCGAAAAACGTAGTCTCTCTCCCTCTCTAACTTTCTCCAATCTCTTTCTGCCTGTCGAATTGTTACGTCACTGTATTTATTCTATTACTATTACAATGGACACTGCTCTTCTGATCTCTTCAGTCGCGTATCTCATCCAATGAGAAGGGCTCTCCACACAGTTTCTTTCGTTATCCATCCAACTCTCCGAGCCCTGCAGACTTAACCGCGGTGCCAAATATTACATGAATTCTATTTATAAAGTCTGAAAAAATACTCCCTTTTTCTGTTTTCCCAACTTCAATTGACTTGAACAAACTTCAAGTATCGGGACATGTCGGTTTTTAATTTGGCACTGATTCTGTCTACTTTCTAACTCTGGTGAAATATTGGTAGGCCTTTGATCTTTGCCCCATCAACGGTAATACCAAAAAAAAAAAAAACACCAAAAAAAAAACACTATATATATATATATATATATATATATATATATATATATATATATATATATATATATATATATATATATATATATATATATATATATATATATATATATATATATATATATATATATATATATATATATATATATATATATATATATATATATATATATATATATATATATATATATATATATATATATATATATATATATATATATATATATATATATATATATATATATATATATATATATATATAATATATATATATATATATATATATATATATATATATATATATATATATATATATATATATATATATATTAGGGATGGAGCGATACCAAATTTTTACCGATACCGATACCGATACCGATATACCGATACCTAAAAATATCCCGATACTTGCCGATACCCGATACCGATACTGAAAATATGCCGATACTTGCCGATACTACTACCGATACCACTACCGATACCGATACTTTACTCCTATACAATTTTTTTTCCGATACCGATACCGATACCGATACCTAAAATACCGATACCGATACCAAATATGCCGATACTTGCCGATACCGATACCGATACCGATACTTATATATATATATATATATATATATATATATATATATATATATATATATATATATATATATATATATATATATATTATATATATATATATATATATATATATATATATATATATATATATATATATATATATATATATATATATAATATATATATATGGGGAGGACGTAGCACAGCCCGAAACGATGAAAGTACCCTCCACTGGGTTTAACACATGGGGTGTTAGGGTGGGCTAGACCATTTCGTTTCACTAAGTTGCCCTTTGGTTCATTTCTTT
>SEYY01006332.1:0-7500 GCA_009176605.1 Armadillidium nasatum | reverse complement strand
CGGGCAGAAAGAGATTGAAGAGAGTTAGTAAGAGCAGGAGAGTTGATGAGACGAAATGCCCTTGACTCCACCTTCTCTAGAAGAGCTGTATGTGTGGAACCACCCCAGATGTGCAAAGCACACTCCATACAGGGGCGAACAACACCCCTATACAGAGCAAGCAACTGGGGTGGCGTGAAGTAATTCTGAAGGCGCCTCAGAACACCCAACCTCTTAGAAGCTTGTTTAGAAAGAGAAGTAATGTGATCTTTCCAAGAAAGATCACGAGAAAAAGAAACACCAAGAATATTAAGAGCAGATGAAGGCTTGAGTTGTGTGTTTTCGAAGAAGATATCATAGTTGTGTGGAAGATTGTGTCGAGTGGAGAGATGAAGGAATTGAGTTTTTGAGGCATTGAAAACAACCATGTTTTCTCTGCCCCAATTTGAAATACGAAAAAGATCAGAGGTTAGTTGCTCCAAGGCTACCCTTCTCGAGTCTATCAACTGCTGTTGGGTGGGACGTTTTTCAAACTGGAAAGAATAATGAAGAGTGGAGTCATCAGCATAGGAGTGGATAGGAGATGAGGTGATAGAGAGAAGGTCATTAATGAAAAGTAGAAAAAGTGTTGGTGATAGGACAGAACCCTGAGGAACACCACTGTTAATAGATTTAAAGGATGAACGGTGGCCGTCTACAACAGCTGCTATAGAACGACCAGAAAAGAAATGAGCGAGAAGATCACAGAGAGAAGGATAGATAACGAAAGAGGGAAGTTTAGAAATCAAAGCTTTGTGCCAGACTCTATCGAAGGCTTTCGATATGTCCAGCGCGACAGCAAAAGATTCACCGAAATGCCGAATAGCGGAGGACAAAGAGTCAGAGAGAAGAGAAAGAAGATCACCAGTAGAGCGTTTCTTACGAAAGCCATACTGGCGATCAGAGATAAGATTTGAAGAATTGAGATGTTTCCAAATCTTCCTGTTAAGGATAGATTCGAAAACTTTAATTAAAGAGAACGGAGGTCAAAGAAATAGGACGGTAGTTGGAGGGTTGAGAGGGGTCCCCCTTCTTTGGCACAGGTTGAATGAGCGCACGTTTCCAGCAAGAAGGGAAGGTTGAAGTAGAGAGACAATGACGAAATAGTTTACCGAGGCAGGGTGCAAGCTCGGAAGCACAAGTTTTGAGAAACACAGGAGGAATACCATCGGGACCGTACGCCTTCTTAGTATTAAGCTCAGAGAGAGCAGAAATGACATCTTTAGAAGAAATTCTAATTTTAGGCATAAATGAGTTGGAGGGGGTTGAAGGAGGAGGAATAGCTCCGGAATCGTCTATAAGGTTGAATTAGAGGCAAAAGTTTGAGCAAAAAGTTAAGCTTTAGAAGAAGGTAAAACAACAGTTGTGCCGTCGGAAGATATTAAAGGAGGGAAAGAGGAAGAAGCAAAGTTAGAGTTGACATTTTTTGCAAAATGCCAGAAAGAACGTGAAGAAGAGGAACCAGAAAGATTATTGCATTTTCTACGGAGAAAGGAGTTTTTAGTGTTACGAAGTCTGGAACACACTACCTTTATCTGTTTTCACAACTTCCTTTGACTTGCATACTTTCGAGCACCGTGTGTCTGGACACGTCGGCCACTAATGACCAAGATGGGACTTTTCCAAATCTGGTGGAAATTGGCAGGCCTCCGACCTTTGTCCACCGGAGGCTATATATATATATATATATATATATATATATATATATATATATATATATATATATATATATATATATATATATATATATATATATATATATATATATATATATGTGTGTGTGTGTGTGCGTGTGTATATACTGCTTTATTCATAAATACATACATACATATGTACGAAATATGGTCTAATCTTTAAATAAACATAACCCAAGTACTTTATTTGATAAAGATTTTCTGAAAAGAAAAAATAATGAATTTAATACAAAATTGCTTTTGTCAGGTAAGAACCCGAAAACCACAGTTTCCTTTTAAATTGGTGGTGCCGAATTCATTTTTGATATCCACATTTTCCCCCATCAGATTCCTACTTTTTTTGCGATTCTAGATCAATGTTCTTATTTTCTTACCTAGATCATATTGCGTAAGAAGATTTTGCTTCATTCCTGTGTCTTATTTTTTGTTAATCATGTTTAAGTAAATATGTGAGCAGAGATGTCTTTCCTTTTTTTTCTAGCTTATGGCAGAGAGTATAGTTTCACTGGAGTTGAGTTACCACCCCTACGCATAACCATTTAACCCAATATGGGCAATAAGTTGTTTCTTTCCAATAGCAAACGTCTATTTTATCGTGAAGTGAAACTTTTCTGGCTTTAGCGTTTGTGAAATGAAGACCTCTCCCGATTTAAGCAAAAAAAAAAAAAAAAAAAAAAAAAAAAAAAAAAAGTTTCATTATATTAGCGATAAAGTTCCCTTTGGGTATGCACTCCGTAACTGAAATCTGATAATGGAAACTCTCACCATACTCTTCGCTTACCTCTCTAAGGTTAGCATGGAGGAATTCATTGTAAGAATTTAGAAACTGCATTTTAAATCCCACCCTACATTAAATTTTAAAAAATAAGATTTCATGATATTTGCAACCTGTACAAGGTAATTTTCAATTCTGATTCCTACGATATAATTTGAACTATATTATTTTGGGGAGAAACCTTGCGTTGTACATAAGAGATCTGTGGTTTAGAAAGTGCTCCAGCTTCTAACTTTGCGTCTGTCTTTTAAGCACTAAAAAATACTTCCCTTTCAGACCACTTCATACACAATTTTTTTTTAAAAAATCAGGTTTAGTGTGAAGTGAAAGGTGAGTAAACTGGTAGAAGAGAAATAAATACAAAATTTCTGATGATAAATCAAATTCCGAGTGAGATGACCAAACTCGTTAATTATTATTACCTCTGCTATTCCATGGGCACATAAAGCACAAATTCGTTTGTGTAACATAACGTAAACCAAAAAAGCAATAATATAACTAAATAAAATCAGGATTGATACTTTATTTGTGCTCCTTGTATTTAGGAGATATCATCTCCCTCATATGAAAATTAGTAAGAAAGTGTATTAGTACCAAATCACAGCTTCAACGGGAAAGAGGCGACAGAGTTCTCCTTCAAGACATGCATTTACATAAACAGATTCCCCCACAAATTAGTTAAATTATTCACTTCAGTATTCCATCTATAAAATATAGAAGATACGCAGAGATTTGGTTAGTGAACAGGAAATTAATAAATTTATTTACACAAAATCAGGACGTTAGAGAACAAATTTTAATCACAGATCTGAAATCAGGTTATAAAAATAACCCAAACCACTCCTATTTTTTTTCTAGTAACAAAACCTTCGTTGCCTAATTTTAATCATTCAGAATTATCAAATTTGGTTAAAATACGTTACAGTAATTTACCATACAACCAACCAAAGATCTGTAATTATTTTTTTTAATCCATTATAAAAAAATTTAAAGGCCTGAAAGTGGAAGGGCGGTTGTTTTTTCGATAATCGTGTTCGTTTTAGTAATTTATCTTTATTTTCTGGTGAATTTGCTCTTAAAATTTGGAATTTGGTTATTGTTTTTTCCTTATATATATATATATATATATATATATATATATATATATATATATATATATATATATATATATATATATATATATATATATATATATATATATATATATATATATATATACACAGAGAGGGAGGAGAGAGAGAGAGAGAGAGAGAGAGAGAGAGAGAGAGAGAGAGAGAGAGAGAGAGAGAGAGAGAATAATACAAAAGCCAGGCTTCTTGGATAGTCTGTAATTCCATAATAATCGGACAAATTTAACAGTCCGATGCTTTGATCTGCAGAGCATCGGGCTGTTAAGTTACCGATTACATAAATGTACAGAAGATCAGTAAAGGGTTGCTTAATTAGTATCTCATCTCTCTCTCTCTCTCTCTCTCTCTCTCTCTCTCTCTCTCTCTCTCTCTCTCTCTCTCTCTCTCTCTCTCTCTCTCTCTCTCTATATATATATATATATATATATATATATATATATATATATATATATATATATATATATATATATATATATATATATATATATATATATATATATATATATATATATATATATATATATATATATATATATATATATATATATATATATATATATATATATATATATATATATATATATATATATATATATATATATTCCTTTGGTCGGCAAAGTTCTATCAATTTACGGCTTCTTTGGAAAAATTAAAGCGGGATATTTCCTGGTAAATGTCGCTTGAAGGTATGTATGTCAAAAGTGGTTAGGAAAGAAGATAAAGGGAGTGTGTTCCAAACTTTACCAACAGAGTATTTGTAAGATGACAGAATAAACATAGAGATTTAATATGAAGTCAGAGACTTGGGCAAAGAAAGGATGAGAATGTGTAGAAAGAAAGGTTGCAAAAACCCTTCTCAATGGAGGAGGAATGCGACAGGAGAGTTCAGAAGGGCAATGTCCATTGAAATAGCGATAGTATAGAGAGAGTGACGCAACAATTCGATGGGAAGAATGAGGCTGGTGAGAGATTTAGTTAGAGCAAAACAACTTATTAAACGGAAGCATCAGAATACTCCTTTCCAAAAAGAGTTATAAGAGTAGAAACACCTCAGATTGTGAGGTTTACCTTATACAGGAACGAACAAGACCCCTATAAAGAACAAGCAACTCTGCTGGATTGAAAAAATTCTGATTGTTCCTCAGAACACCCAACCTCTAAGAAGCAGTTTTAGAAAGGGAAGTAATGGGATGCCTTCTAAAAAGATCACTAAAAAAAGAAGAACTGAAAATTTTAAGAACTGAAGAAGATATGAGTTATTTGTTTTCAAAGATATCATTGTTGTCTGAAAGGTTGTTTTCTAGTAGAAAGATGAAGGAATATAGTTTTTGAGGCATTTTTTCCCAATAAAAATGCGAGAAAGATAATAGGGTAGCGCTTCAGCGAAACCCAATAGGGCTTTTAATTGCAGTTTGGTGGGATGACTCAAAAGTGAAGTAATAGAGAGAAGATCACTAATTGAAGAGAAAAAAAATTCGGAATAGGACAGATACCTGAGTAACACCACTATTAATAAATTTAAAAGTTGACCGGTGGCCGTCAACAACAGCTAATATAGAACAACCAGAAAGGAAATCAAAGCGAAGGACACAGAGAAAAGGATAGACTCCGAAAGAGGGAAGTTTGGAAACCAGATCTTTGTGACAGACGTTACTGAAGACTTTCTGAGAGAAGAGAAAGAATCACCAGTAAAAGCCATATTGGCAATCAGAGATGTCTCCAAATCTTCCTATTAAAGAATATATTCGAAAACTTTAGAAAGAACGGAGTTTAAAGAAATAAGATGATGGTTAGTGGATTGAAAGGGTTCTTCCTTTTTTGGCACAGGCTGAATGAGCGAAAATTTTCAGGAAAAGAGGAAGGTCTAAGTAGAAAGATAGAGACGGAATAGTTTACTTAGTAGGGTGAAAGCTCAAAGGCAAAAGTTTTGAGAACTAGAGAATGGACAGCATCAAAACTGTACATTTTCTTAGTGTTAAGCTCTAAGAGAGCAGAAATAACGTATTTAGAATAAATCAAAATTTATTCATAAATGAGTTTCAGAGGGTTGAAGGAGGATGAAAGCCTCCAGGCGTCTAAGATGGAATTGGAGGCAAATATTTGAGTGAAGGGTTCATCTCTAGCAGAAGGTAAAACAGAAGTTGCGTCGTCAGAAGATTCTAAAGGAAGGAAAAATCAAGAAGCAAAATTTAAATTGTCTTTTTAGCAAAATGCCGGAAAGGGCGTAAGGAAGAACTGGAAAGTTTATTCCATATTCTAAGAAGAAAAAGAGTTTTTATGGTTTCTAAGAACGGATTGCATGAATAAATGTTGCATGAGTTTCTGAAGTTTGAAGAAGACGGTAGTCCATCAATGAAGCATCCTTCAACGAATAGCACGACACTAAGCAGAGTTAAACGAAGGTTTAGTAGGGTAACGTGAATAAAAAGAATATGGAGTGTACGCCTCCATTCCAGAGAGAATCACCTAGATCATGTGTTCTACCCACTCATAGGGACCCTTTCTGCGAAAGCAATCATTCCACTGAAATCCTATCAGTTAGCGGCACTGAAATGACACAAAAGTTTCCTACCAGTGAACATAAGTCTTTCCCGCTGATGACTTATAATGAGAGAGATGAATATACAAAGACAAAGTGATAACAGTATGAGGAGGAGTTAAAATAAGGTCTAGAAAGTTGGGTTCCCCTCCAAGGTAATCAAATAATATATAATATATATTATATATATATATATATATATATATATATATATATATATATATATATATATATATATATACTATATATATATATATATATATATATTATATATATATATATATATATATATATATATATATATATATATATATATATATATATATATAATTAATCTATATATAAGCACGACATTATCAATATCGTGCATTGAAAAAACTGCACATATGTATATAAAAAAATAATCTTCATTTCTACAAATAAAATTCATTATTTTTAGGTGTGTTTTTGGCATCGTCAATATAACACCCATTCAGGATTTACGATGAAATTGCTCAGTAATATGCAGTTAAGTACATATTAAATGCACACATAATAAAAGCGTACTTTTGTTGATGCAATTTCTCTTACATAGACAAGAGATTAGTTTCTCCAACCTTATATCAATTGACCGCAAATTGTTTTTAAATGATATTACTAATGATAGAGCGACGAAGTTTTATTAGTATTTTAAAATTTTAAAACATGCTTTAATATATATATATATATATATATACTATAGTATATATATATATATATATATATATATATATTATATTATATATATATATATATATATATATATATATATATATATATATATATATATATATTTTTTTTTTTTTTTTTTTTTTTTTTTTTTTTTTTTTTTTTTTTTTTTTTTTTTTTTTTTTTTTTTTTTTTTTTTTTTTTTTTTTAATTTTTCAAACGTTTCGGATTATCTAAATCATCCTAGTGACAATCATTAAAAACTAACAATTAAAGAATTAAAAAAACTGTTAAAATTACAATAAAAAATTTTTCAAAAAATTAAAATTAAAACTAAACAAAAAAAAACAAGCCAAGTAAAAATTTAAAAAGGAAAAAAAAAAAAAAAAAATAATATACAAATGCACTAAATCTACTAAACAATAATTCGCACCTTCTATCGATCCTGAAGAATTTAAAAACTGAACATTTAAATAACAGAATAACATAAAATTAATTTGGGTGGTTGGTTAGTAAAATATTGTGAGAGAAACAACAAACAATAACAGAAAATGGTAAATTAAATAAAAATGAACAATATATACATACATAATACATATAATAAAATAATATAAAACCGCACAGTCTGATCAAACCGTGTACAATCGGATGGAACTA
>SEYY01006331.1:0-2500 GCA_009176605.1 Armadillidium nasatum | reverse complement strand
GATGGATCATATGTAGTAGATGATTTCCATTGCATATTCGCATATACTTGAAATATATTTCAATTTTAGTCTTAAAGCATATCGATGAATTAATAATTATAAGTTTCTTAGGACATGTAATCTTTATCTAAAGATAATTCTTTTGAGCTATGTAAATAAGCTGAATGAAGTGAGGAACATAGTACTAAACTTAAAGCATGTAATCTTTATCTAAACTTAATTCTTTGGCTTATATAAATAAGCTGTATGAAGTGAGGAACATAATACTTACAATAAAAAAAAGAAAAAAAGCCCTCTTGAATCTGTAAAATGAATGACCTGTTACATAAAGGAATAAAATGCAATTAGTTGATTTGCTGAGTGGTTGTTCAGATTAACCAAAATGTCATTAAAAATATGTTCTTTTACAATAAAAACTTCAGCAACAGCTATACGAAATAACAAAGCTTTCCAAAATGTAAAACCAATTTTTTTTCTTCTCAATTTTAATTAAAGCACTTAAACCAGACATCTTTGACTCATACATTCTCTATTGATTCATTTAATTGTAAAGAAAACGAAAGTAAATTTAATTCCATAAGTATTTTTAATACATAAGAGAAATATTTTTAATTAGCATATTGTTTGTTTTTCCTAATGATAAATTGGCAGCTCTTGAGATTGATTACAAATCACTTTTAAGAAATTCAAATGATAGATTAAATTTATTAAATGAACGAATGACGTACGACAACAAATGTAATTTTCAATTCTAATTTGGTTAAAACTTATTTATTGATATTTAAAAGCTCTCGTTTTATGATTGACGTATGATTGACTAACATTTTGGCTTACACTAAAATGCTTCGTTATTTTCTTCTATATCTGCCTTGTATGCGCTTATCCCAATTTTAAGTATTTTACAATACGTTTTCCATGCATCAGGTTTTACTTCCTGAAGCCAGGTACTTAAACTGGATTCCTAATTAGCCCAGTAATTTTGAAAAGTTTTAGAATCCTTCCATTTAACCATGACTGGGTATTAAACATTTCGTAAATTAAGAATTAATTTATTCATTAATTAGGTTATGCTTGTAATAGGTTTAAAATTTATGGAATTCTTTAAAAATCAATCCCAATAAACGGTTGACTTCAGGTCGGAATGTGAAAAATATTTGAATAATCCAAAATATTTTTGAACTTTTTGATATTAATACTCACGATTGAATATAATTATTCTGATATCAGTGCCCATATAAAGTATTCTAGTGTTAAAATTCATTTATATGCATACAAGTTTGTAATTTATTTAGTTATTTTTATGTATTCAAATTATGCATTTATATTTTTATTATTGATACCAAATTTTCAAATTATTCGAAATTAAAATAAGAATATCCAGAAGTTCGAAATTAGCAAGTAGACTAGTGTGGACTCTTTTTGGTATATTTGACGAATTATAAGTAAAACAATTTCCTAAAAAAAAGCCAAATCTATGAGTTCTCTTTATAGGAATATCATGTATTTTTATCGATAAAATTTTAAATTATCAAAACATTTACTCTATCAATATTATATAAGGAGTAACCAAACTAAAGTAAGCGAGGCAAACTTTGCACACATCATTCTTTAAAGATATGTTTTCTACCTTTTAACATTAATAAAAGTATTATTAGTCATTTTATTAAAATAATTAATATTATAATTACTTGCACTCTTATTATAAATAAAACACCATCAGATTTTGTTTGACTGGTTTATTTCAGCATTTAAAAAAAAAAAAAAAACAGGTTTATCTATTGATAGATATTTATATTGATATTTTTTAAAAAAAATTTTTTATTATTTGAAATAAATTTTTTTTAAAAAAATAAAAAAATAAATTATATATTGAAGCTATTTATGATTTACAATGTATTTTTCCTGTAATGTGTAAGTTCTTTGTCATGATCATTAATAATTCGCAGAATGGGTTAAAAGACAATTCAATTCCGATAACTGTTCTGAGAAGAGCTTTCAGCTACATTCTATTTCTAGTTGCACAGAATTTTAATTTTATTTCTAAATATTATATTTAATTAACTTTATTTATTACCGATGTCGAAAACTGCATAAAACGGTTGTTTAAAAACTGTGGAATTTGAATGATTTTATATCTTTATATCTCCTCTGATGGCAAAAATTAATATTAGTCACAATGTGCCAAGATGTCACATTCCCTATTCTTTGCAAAGAAAAAAAAAAAAAAAAAAAGAAAAAAAAAAAAATCTTCTTTTCTGGAAATTTTCAGTTTCGTCTTTTTTCCAGTCTCATTTAGTGGTTAGTTTCGATTGTTATTTTTATGCAATTTTTGAAATGATAGATTCATTTGCAATACTTATCCCATATAAATCTGAATGTTTAATTATTTAATACAGATTTGGGATACGCAAAATTTTTCCCTATTTGCACTTGTTTTTGTTGACATTAATTATTATTATTATTATATTATTATTATTATTATTATTATTATTATTATTAT
>SEYY01006330.1:57500-75264 GCA_009176605.1 Armadillidium nasatum | reverse complement strand
AAAGAAACTCAAGACTTAAAAGCTTTCAGTGCTAGATTTAAACTCGTGCTACCCGTTTCTTTATCTAGCTCCTGCGTGCTAACTCTTTTCTTGATATAGCCTCTCAAAATTTCAAAATTTGAGAGGCTATAATTTCAAAAAACAAATAGTGCTGTGTAAATTATTTGAGAAAAAGTTGTAGCTTTGTACCTTTAAACATCAGCCAAAAATTAAAAGTTGCAAGTTTTTTTTTTTTTTTTTTTTTTTTGTCCGGAAAGATAAATTTTCAAAAAAAGTCGGACATTCAAGGGCATATAACTTTTTTTCCCTAAAGCAGATATCAAAAATCTGTTGCTATCTTTTCTAGCTATTGGAACTGTGAATATACAGTTCAATTTTCAGATCATTTGAACCAGTGGATTTTTCTCTCTATTCACTTTATTCAAGGGTAGATTTTCTGGGAAACAGACAAACCAATAAAGATACAGAAAAAATTTCAAAAATCGACTATTTCTTAGATTGTTGAATTACGTAGACCCTGCAAATTTCATAAAAATTAGTCAAATATTAAAACTTTTTTTTAAGGCACATGTCATGGTAATCTTCAAACAATACCTATGTTATCTCTTCAACTAAGCTGCATAACATGATTTCCAGAAATATCTTTATCTAATTATGATGAACTAGATAAGTCCAACACTTGGAGTTAAACGCAACCGCCAGCAGTCTCCATACAATACTAGCTGATGGGAGACAATCTTCATGTGCTTGTTACTCCAATTCTACAGAACACCGACTCCTAACACCCATTGCATCTTTCCCTGCTCAATATACCTGTCTATAGAAAAAAAAAAACTACATTACTGCCATATTTTTTACTCACTGTTATCCCTTCACTTTCTTAATAAAATGCGTACAAACACAAATAACTTTTAACTTCCCTTAATAACACCAATCATCCAGTGGTCAAACTGACACTGGAGTGACAGCCCTGACAAATCTCTGAAATTATGGCTCTCTCCAACAATGTAAACCTATATTTAACAAAGGAAACAAATCTCATATATTTTATTATCTACACAGGGACTATTTTGAACAAGAATGTAAGATAATTAATTAATTAGACATTTTACAAGTTTAAATTTCTTTATTGAGACATTGATATTTAATATAGGGTATTGAAAGTTTAACCAAAATCTACAGCAATTTTATTATAATAATAATAATGATAATAATGTAAGAATAACAATTATAATACAAATTAATTGAAATAATGAGGACACTAAAACTTCAAAATAACAAAATATAGTAAGTGAAAATTAACATTAAGTATGTTTCACTAAAACAATACTTGTTATTCAAAAGTAATTCCAAATTACATGTATGAAAGTAAAAATATACAATAAAAAAAAAAAATAAAATGATATTATATATATATATATATATATATATATATATATATATATATATATATATATATATATATATATATATATATATATATATATATATATATATATATATATATATATATATATATATATATATATATATATATATATATATATATATATATAAAACAAAGAATTATATTTGAAGTATACAGTATTTACAAATTTTTAGTTTTTTTAGCTTACTAAATGATTTTTTATTTTTAGAATAATTAGAGTTTGATTATCATTAAATCCACAGGAACCTATAAAGTTACCAAAACAGATCTCAATTGTATCTTGACATAATCGGAGAGTATAGGCAGACCTCAGTTTAAAATTTGCAATTAATTCTTGATGAAGAATTTTGACACCATTTTGAATCCATCCATCTTTAAATTTAAAGTGTGCTGTTCCTTCACGCTGTCATTCTATGTTTCTGTAAATTTTCAATTCTTGTACCCAACATACCAAACAGTTAGATAATTCCATCCAACACTATCTCTACGAAGTTCTTCATGAAATGGAGATCTGTTTCTCTGTGAATCGAAAAAAAAGATTCATTAAAATCAAACCTAAATATTTTTGTTTAATACTATTAGATTCTTAAATTAAAGACAATTTGTAAATTCAAAAAAGGATGACATCATATTATACTTCTACATTCAAAGTGAATAAAGTATATTAGTAATGTATTATAAAAATGATTTTAAAAATATTTTCTATATTTAAATAGGTATAAATGTTAATATTTAGATTTTCTTTTTTAACTTACAACACTATTTAAGACACTTATTTAAGTTACACTACTATTGTTTAACAGCATGGAATCTATAAAAATTGCACAAAGTAAAATCAGTTATTAAAGTTCTGAGAAAAAAGATTTGAAATTAGAATATAATAATAATAATAATAATAATAATAATAATAATAATAATAATAATAATAATAATAATAATAATAATAGTTCTGAGAAAAAAAGATTTGAAATTAGAAATAATAATAATAATAATAATAATAATAATAATAAAAATTAAAAAAATATTTTATATAAAAATTTTAAAATAAAATAACCTATATATATATATATATATATATATATATATATATATATATATATATATATATATATATATATATATATATATATATATATATATATATATATATATATATACTTACTTTGATTATAATATAAATTATCACAGGAACAGTCTTTCTGATCTTTAAGTCTTTCATAACTTTCAAAATTATTCTTGCTCAAATTAAATTTTTCTTCAATAAATGAGGTTAATTGAACTTTTGTTTTTTTGTGCCGCTTTAATGGGTCACAGCATTTCTTTTTGTAATTCTTAAACATTGTAAAGAGTCTGGAGAAAAAGAAAAAAATTATATAAATGGCAGCTGGGCCAGAACTTCAAATCTAAATATAGTTTAGAGATGCAAAAGTTTTACAACATAAATCATATCTCTTCTAAGAAAATTCCTTTCTAAAGAAAGTATACCTGTTTACTTCAATCTCACTTCATATTTCTTACTTTCAATACCACAATTAATTATTGTATCATGCTCTGTACTCTCAAATATTTTAATGTACTTTTGAAGGTAATTAGTTCAAATTTCTGTGCAGTATTCAATTAACAGTCAAACAAATATTGTAAGGCTTGAATTTTAATTTCTTTACCCTTGTAAACAATATTAAAATTTATAAATGTTGTGTATAATTGTCGTTTATATTCAGGATCATATTTAAGCTCTTTCTCTAACAGCTAAAAAATGGAAGGAATGTTACTTATGGTACTCTGACATAGCTAAAAAAATTTCTGTGCAAGTTTTAAGTATGTAATTATTGATGAATACTAAATATGTAAATTTACCAATCTGAATATATTTTTTTTAAAAGTTTCACTTTCCCTTCTAGAAAGATACAGGATATTCTGGATAATGAGAAATACCATACAATCAGATACCACGTGGTAACTTTAACATTTTTTTAAAAAAAAAAACCACAATTAGTATTACAGCATTTTATAACATGATGGCAAAAAATTTTAATTTTAAATGCATATGTTTTTTTTTTTTTTTTAAAGTAAATATTTTTTTTTAAAAATAATTATTTAAAAATTTTCTTTTAAAAGATAAATTACTGATCTACATTTTATGCTCATTGTATAAGTGATAACTTCAAAGGTATTGTAAAAATTTTTTATAATACCATCAAATATCAATTAAATATTTCCAAATTAAAAATATAAACTACTAAAACTTTACCCTTCTTTGAATGTCTCAAATTCATTTAAATTGAAAATTTATATATATATATATATATATATATATATATATATATATATATATATATATATATATATATATATATATATATATATATATATATATATATATATATATATATATATATATATATATATATATAAAATTTTAATGCATGGCAATATATCAATGGACATGGTGGAAAGTGGTGATGTCAGGGTTCTGTGCTGAATTTATTTCTATTCCTAATCTATAATAAAAATTTTGATAGTGGAACAAAAGGTTTTCTAAATTTTCCAGTAACATTAAGTTGTCAACCTTGTTAAATAAAACTAAGCAACATTCTGACAAACATCAATATTTTATATATATATATATATATATATATATATATATATATATATATATATATATATATATATATATATATATATATATATATATATATATATATATATATATATATATATATATATTAAATTCAATATTACCTAACCTAACGGGTTTAGTCTCAATTTCACTCCTACCTATCATTACATATATCACAGAGAAGCAATATAAAACATTGATGAAAAAATTACATAAATAACACAAAAATATAACCTTCAAGTTGCAATTATTTATGTAAAATCTTTCAAATTCATAACTCTATGAAGCAGGGAATTTTTAGAATATTAACATACCAGATTTAATTAAAACTTACTTAAATAATTTTAATTTACTAATTAATCTATATAAATATTGACATCACTCAATATTTATATTTAAAAAAAAACAAAAAAAACAGTCAAGTTAGTGTCTGAAAGAACATATTTTGGTCATTATGTGTCTCACATTTCCTTTTTAATGTACTTTTTACACTGTTTTATGCAAAAAATTGTGTAGAAGACAACTAAACATTACTGACATACAATGGGTATGGCTATTTGCAATTGCATGCTTAGGTCATTGTCACTCCATCCTTGAATATGACTTTGCCCATAAGTGGTGGTGATGTGTGAAAAAAAAACCATTGTGTAAGTTGGTTAATATAATATAATAAACAAATTGACAGGTAATATGAAACCCACAAGTGCACATAAAACTATGGAATTTCATTCATTTCAAGAAATATTTACTGGAATTTTCTAAATAAATAAAAGTTTGTAATTGCTTAGTTCATGGTATATAATGAATTTTTTTTTTAAACTATAACATCTGTGAACATAAATTGAATGCAGATCAATTAAGCAGGTCCTAATGAGAGACAAAAACCAACTAGACAAATTCATGGCATACATATGTATATTTATGGAGGGCTTTGTTCCCCATACCTCGACCTGTGAATGGTAGGGAAATACAAAAATATTCTTCATCAATATTGTTGGTAATATTTTGTTTTATTTTTTTACGGTAATAATTTGATCCAGCACAATCTCTGTATTTTCAGTATATTGGAAATAGTCAAAATATGAGATGCATTCTAAACACGTCTGTCAAGTTAGCAAAAGACTTTAGCTAAAGATTTTTTTTTAAGGACAAACTTCAGAGGACAAATAGGATGGACAACCTCAGTGTAAAAATAAATAAATAAATAAGAATTATTAAAATATAATTTTACAAATATAATACATTTAACGAATATATTGTAAATATATATATTGTAAATAAGTGAAAAATAATCTATAGTTAAAGAATATAAAATGCAAACAAGTTAAAAATAATAAATTTATAAATATTAATTAAATTATAAATTAATAAAATTTAATTAAATTAATTAGTTTAATTAATAATTATAAGGTATTAATTAAATTTAAATTTAATGAAATTAATAAAATATAATTAAATTAATTAAATAATGTCAACAACTTTTTTTTGATAAGGTCTAAGGGCCGACAACTTTTTTTTTGTAACTCTTCCAAATCGTTGACACTATAAATCGGTATCAATTAATCAAGATATATATAATCATCACTCATGGGCAGAGCCCCCCGTACATAAATGTTCGTGTGCCATGCATCTACTAAAATAATATATTAAAAATTTAAAAAATATATTCATAATTATTATAATAATAATAAAAAAAAATAATATGTTGGTCAAACAGTCGACACATTTTTTTTCACATGTGTCCAAAATGTCGACACCTTGAAAAGAAAAGTGATCATCAGATTTTTTTCAAAAATGTCAGCTCTTTGACCTGTTGACTACTTTTCCTAATGATGATTTTGAGTATAGCGCCGTATTCGTTAAATTTATTATATTTTTAAACTTATATTTTACTATTTCTTATTTATTTATTTATTTTTACACTGTGGTTGTCTGTCCTATTTGTCACCTGAAGTTTGTCCTTAAAAAAAAAAAAATCTTTAGCTAACTTGACAGACATATTCTAAACACACTTTTACTTTACAAAAAATTCATTTAAAAACATTAAAAATATTTAATAAAAATAATGCTGCGAATACGAAATAGACTGTCTTTTGACTGTTCTTTATTTCTTTTTTCAAATCTGTATTTAACAATATTCTGACATTTCTGTTTTCTATATTTGAAAAAAAAAATGGAAAATAGATTGATAACTAAAGTTGAACTAGTTTGTTAGATCTTAAAATGTTTTTAAATATAACAAATTAGTTCAACTTAACCTAACCTTGACTTGAATCGTAAAAATTATGCCTATGGCGAGCAAAGAGGCCTAACCTAACAAATGTTGGCTCTTTCAGCATATAAAAAAAATTATAATAGCTTAAACATCAATGTAATGCTTATATATATATATATATATATATATATATATATATATATATATATATATATATATATATATATATATATATATATATATATATATATATATATATATATATATATATGTGTGTGTGTGTGTGTGTGTATGTGTAAGTATGTATGTGGCATCATCACATTACCTACTTCCATCATTGTGTACTGACAACCAGAGCATTTCAGAAAATAACAAACATCCGAAGGACAAATATGGCAACTGGTATTCAATTATTTTTGCACAAATGAAAGACAGTCAAAGAACAGTTGCTTCACCATTCAGAGTAAAAATATTTTGATTTTTTTAAAAGGTTTTTCTTTTTATTATGTTTTTATATTACTTGCATTTTAGCATATTTTGTCTATCATTTTCAATATAGTGAAAACACAGAGAGATTGTATAGGATCAAATAATTACCGTATTTATTTTTTGGAGGTCTACAGGCTTTATTAGGACTTTTTTTAATTGATATGTGTTTAATTTGAATTCATAGCCATTATGGTTTAAAAAAATCATTTCCTACCATGAACTAAACAATTATCAAAAACTTTGATAAAAATAGGTAAACATTGGAATACCAGTTTAAAAGTATTAATAAATTTTGGGGGTATATGTATGTATGAAGATCAATATTGACATTATTAATTATCAATATGCACAGAAAGAGTAATTCATAACCAGTCACAGGTCTAGAGCAATGAGCTAGGATTTAGAAAGTCATTGATATGCCCATGTAACCATTTACTGTCCTTATTCACTAATTGATATTTAAAATAAAAAATAGTAATCAACTTGCTATGTGGAAATGACTCCAAATATCAAGATTTTTTTCTTGAAAAGTGCTCACTAAAACAATTCATTGTCTTAAGTCTGTGCTCAAGCCTATGCAAAAACTTAAGTATATATATATATATATATATATATATATATATATATATATATATATATATATATATATATATATATATATATATATATATATATATATATATATATATATATATATATATATATAGTAAAATGGGGTAATTTTTAACAAGTAATTAGACTCTTAAAAACTGACATATTACAATCAAATTTTAAAGGCGATTTTGAAATTGATGGCAGCTGAAATAGTACAATTTTTAAACTGGTAATGACAAGGAACACATGGAACCATAATTTCTTAAAATAAAAAATCACTATTTCATCTGTCTAGTATGTCTAGGGGACCCATATGTTAGAGAATTAGGTCTAGGCAATATCAAAATTGTCTTCTAATTTGAGGATATTTTTTTAAACTTAGTAAACACAATACAATTATTGATGTTCAAGTCACAAATAAATGTATTAAGATATTTTAGAAAGAAAAAAATGGTCATTTAATGATTATTTTTAACATTTTCCAGATTGAATGGGACAGCTTTGGCACGGCAAGCATTTTGAACTGTTTTTGCACTCGAATCATTATTAAATATTAATATAATTAATATAAATAATTAAATCTTGAATAAGCGAATGAATTTAGTGAAAAAAAATTAATTTTATGTAAAAATAAAGCCCGTATTTGACACATAACTCGGAAAGAATCTAATATAGGGGGTCCTAGGTTTCATTTTCATTGACCATTTTAGTTCCAGAAAAATCCGCAGCAAGTAGACACTTCAATGAACGTAACGAAAGTGTTTTATAAATGAAATATGCACGTTTGCGTAGACTCTTTATTTAGATTGTGATATAACTGAATGGATACTGGTTGCTTCGGAAAATACTGATTGAGAACATCGACAGAATTTACAAGATCTTCTACTTCAAGAGATGATGAGGATGAAGGAGAAAATTTTTACTTTATAAAGTTTATCTGATAAGAAATAGCCTCAGGTAAACGAAAGAATGAAGGGTTGGAGAAGCAGGTATCTCATGATGGTGTGCTTGTATGAGTATGCTTAAGATGTAACAAATGAATGATATGTGAACATTTTTATTAAAAGAGAATTTATATATTTCAACTTAAAGAAGTTAGGATTGTATTTCTTCATCTTTCTCTACAGTATATATATATTAAAATTGAAGCAGGGCTGAATAAATACCAGATTAACTGAAAAAAAGACCGATTGTGATTAATCTGTAAAATGGTCGATTAATTGGCGCAACATATATATATATATATATATATATATATATATATATATATATATATATATATATATATATATATATATATATATATATATATATATATATATATATATATATATATATATATATTATATATTACAAAAATAAAAATATAACGATGTGAAATAACAGAAAAACGTTATATTTTTACGGTGCATCAAAATTACTTAAAAAAAAAGTTCTACTCTGTTTGTTAGACGTGTAAATATAATTAAGTATTCAGACGTATACTTACATATATACATATAATTTTAGTAAGACATAAGCACATAATATATACTTGCAATACAGTACGCACGTAAAAATATAACGCCATGAAATGACAGAGAAGCGTTATATTTTTACGGTGCACAAAAATTAGTTACAAAATGAAAAAAGATATTTCTACTCTGTTTGCTAGACGTGTAAATATAATTAAGTGTTCAGAGGTATACTTACATATATACATGTAATTTTAGTAAAGTATTCGCACATAATACATACTTTCAATACAGTACGCACATAAAATATAACGCCATGAAATAACAGAGAAGCGTTATATTTTTACTGTGCATAAAAATTATTTACAAAATAAAAAAAAGATATATTTCTACTCTGTTTGTTAGACGTGTAAATATAATTAAGTGTTCAGACGTATACTTACATATATACATATAATTTTAGTAAGACATACGCACATAATATATACTTGCAATACAGTACGCTCGTACATAATTATGAGAGACTGAGAGTTATGAGAGTATATGAGTACAGTTTAATCATGCAATCAAACGAACGATTGTAGCAGATATTTACATAACATATTTACACGCAATATGAAAAGAGAATAAGTATTATCCTATTACAGTATTAAATTTGACAAGAGAATCACAGTCAACAATCTCTTCTGGCAAGTCATTCCAAAAATTAACAACTCTATTACTGAAAGAATATTTTCTTAGATCGAGATGACATGGCTTCTTTTTAATTTTCTTCAATTGAAGGTCGACTTCTTTTCTTTCTTTGACTCGCATTCTGCAAATTGCAAATCTAAAATATGTTTAAAGATTTGTAGCTCGAATCATTTTACGCAGTTCTGAAATATTGAAGGGATTTTTAATATTGTGTAACGAGGCTGACGGCCTTCGCCGAGTCTCTGTCAGAAACAAAGCTCTTAAAGTTCTCGTTTTCTTTATCTGAATTTGAAGCCCGACTTCTTTAATATCTTTTTGACTCGCTTGCGGCTTGTTACGATATTAAAATATGTTTATAAACGAAATAATCTAGCGCCAAATATTTCGACAAGTGTTGCAATATAAAATACGTTTATTAAATTTTCTAATGCCAATATTTCAGCGCAGAAAAAATTTAAAATTGACCGTAAAATTATAAGCAATTTCGGTTTACTTTGATCAAAATTTCAGAATCTCAACTCGATTGCTTCTACTTTTGATATTTTTTATTGAATTCTCAAAATGTTGAAATTATTTTAAACTTGCAACGAAGAATATGCAGACCGCTCGCAAAGTCTTCATCTCAAAGACTAAAGTCTGAGTATGCCGAAATATTTTTTGTCTTGTACGAGCATAGATTTTATGTTGAAAGCACTTTTCTTGTGGCAATGAGGAAGGCGTCTGGTCTCGCCGAGTTTTCAACTCAAATTAAACGTCGATCTTTTTTCTTTCTTTGATTCGCGTGTTGCAAATTGCAAAGTTAAAATATGTTTAAACACTTGTAGCTCGAATCATTTTATGCACTCCTGAAATATTGAAGCAATTTTTAATATTGTGTAAAGAGACTGATAATATATATATATATATATATATATATATATATATATATATATATATATATAATATATATATATATATATATATATATATATATATATATATATATATATATATATATATATATATATATATATATATATATATATATATATATATATATATATAAAAAAAAAAAAAAAAAACGAAATTATTAATCTGTACAATGACATGACCTATTATCGATTATATCGGCTTAAACCCTATATATATATATATATATATATATATATATATATATATATATATATATATATATATATATATATATATATATATATATATATATATATATATATATATATATATATATATATATATATATATATATATATATATATATATATATATATAATATAGTAAAATATAACGTTTACGAAATAACAGAGAAGCGTTATATTTTTACGGTACACAAAAATTAAGCAATAATAATAAAAAAAAAAATATATGTACGCTCTGTTAAACTTGTAAATATAATTAAGTGTACAGAACTTCAGACATATACTTACATATATATATACATATAATTTTTGTAAAGTATACGCACATAATATATACTCACAACAGTACGCACGTAAAAATATAACGATATGAAATAACAGAGAAACGTTATATTTTTACGGGTCAAAAAAATTAGTATTAAAAGAAATATATATATATATATATAATATATATATATATATATATATATATATATATATATATATATATATATATATATATATAATATATATTATATATATATATATATATATATATATATATATATATATATATATTATATATATATATATATACAGTTTATTCATGCAATCATTAACGTTTATAGAAAATATTTACAGTACATTTTTACGCATAATATAAAAAAAAAGAATAAGTACTATCCAACTATAGTTTTAAAATATTATTAATTATTTATTAATTTTAAAATTAAAGAAAATTTTAAAAATTTAGAATAGTTCCCCCATTTTTTAATTTTATTCGTTTTAAGAACCTTATACAAGGGTAACTTTTATATATCATTAGTGAAATCTATATAAAAAAATAAAAAGAAAACGGCATCAGATAAAGTAAATTTAAAAAGTAACAAGTCACATGGGTCTATGAAGGTAGACTAAATCTTTCCTCCAGCCTTTCGTAATACATACATTTTTAAAGTAAAAAGAGAATATTTAAAAATGGTTAGCCATCAAATCTTGCAGAATCTAACTGGCAAATTTTTTTTTTAAAGGGCCGAACTGTACCAAAGTTTCTAGAACATGCTATTTGAAATAAGAAAAGTAAATTTGTATAAAGATAGTAATCAACATACATCAATTGCTATACAAGCAGTTTTATAGTAAAATAAACATTCATTTTAAAAATTTTTATATTAAGAACAGGAAAAACTGAAATATATATATATATATATATATATATATATATATATATATATATATATATATATATATATATATATATATATATATATATATATATATATATATATATATATATATATATATATATATATATATATATATATATATATATATATATATATATATATATATATATATATATATATATATATATATATATATATATATATATATATATATATATATATAATATATATATATATATATATATATATATATATATATAGAGAGATATTAGTAATTATTGAAGATAAAAATAAAAAAAAAATCAAACTTCTGATTGTGTGAGTTGGATGTTGATGATGAATCTTCCGACACACATACACGGCTGCAGAAGTGATAGTGCAGAATAGTCGCTGCAGCTGGAACCTTCTTTACGAGCCGCCAAATTGCTTTTAACCAAACTGAATTTCATGTTTAAAAGCAAATTTCTTATATATATATATTATATATATATATATATATATATATATATATATATATATATATATATATATATATATATATATATATATATATATATATATATATATATATATATATATATATATATATTTCAAACACTACACTTCAGGCAACCACTTATTAATTGTTTCTTTAAAAATCTTATAAAAAAGGTATGACTATTCATATTACCTTGGAGAAGTTTTTAATTGGAGAAAGAATAGCTCCTAAATTGTCTAAAACCTGGATTGGAGGCAAAAGTTTAGTGGAAGATGAAACGTCAGTTGCAACGTTCGAAGTTAGAGAAGTGAAAGTGTAAGGATGTAAAATTAATTACATTTTTTTTTCTTTTGTAAATTGCTAATAAGTGCGACTGGAAGATAAACCAGAAATATTATTGCATTTTCCATAGAGATAATTTATTAGTGTCACAAAAGATAGATTTTGCATTATTCAGGATAGAGCTGTAGAGTATCTGGGGTTTCGAAGACAACGGTAATTCTTGATGACAACATCTCTACGGCGAAAGCACGAGAATAAGAAGTGAAAATTATTCCTGTTATTCAGCTTACATACTCATTGAGATTCCTCCAGCACAAACAATAATCATTATAAAGTAAAATTGCTGCTGCTGAAGAGAGAATATGAATGTGTTCTATTTTGGAGTTTGGATTAATAGAAGAATTTACGATAGACAAAAGAGACAAAAGAGTTAGGAGAAAAATAAACAGAACAAATGGTAGAATAGCAAGAGAGATAAGCCTCAACAAGGAAATATTCTGAAAACCTAAATATATATATATATATATATATATATATATATATATATATATATATATATATATATATATATATATATATATATATATATATATATATATATATATATATATATATATATATATATATATATATATATATATATATATATATATATATATATATATATATATATATATATATAATATATATGCAAAAGTACAAAAGTTACCCAAAAAATATTTTCTATATCTAATTTTATAAAGAATAAATTAAAGCGTAAACTATTACATTTTTTTAAAGTCGAAGAAAGTAGATAAAGTAAAAATGTAATGTATTCTGGTAGTTTTAAAAATTTGACTTCCAATTTTTGGCAGTTGGATGCAAAATACTGTCATACATATACATCCAGGGATATTTTACATACTATTTGCCTTTTGTGTTGCAGATATGGATGTCAATTATTAGGAATTATGATAAATGGTGGTGTTCTCCTGTTTTCTGTCCAATCACCCAACTATTTTTCCAATTTATCATTCATGATTTAACTGTCACCTTATAACTAATCCATTCTTTATGCTGACTATTTCACTCCTATTTACTCTATTAATTCTTTAATGACATATCCTCCCTGAAGCAAATAACGAATGCTAGAAAATTATCTAGCATCAATTAATGGTTTTCGAGCAAATGATTTTTGATGTTTTACATATTTCTTCGAACATAGAAAATTATTTTAAATATTATTTTTAAACTCGGTTCCTTTATATTTTTTTATATTTTAATCTTCCATAAAACTTGAATATCTTTTATGAAAACACGTAACTTAAAACTTCGTCTGCCCTAAAATATTCTTTGTTTCCGTTTCTTTACGTGATCTTTATTGAAAGGATGATATTATATTGCATTAAACAAACCTCTAATATGTTAGGTGTTGTGAGGTGCTTTCCGAATTTCTTCTCCCCGTACTAAATGCTTGCTTTTAGTTCGTGACAGTTGCATAGTATCCCTTCAGGAAGATAAGGAAATTCGTTATAAAAATAATTATTATCGGTATTAAAGGTTTTGCAAGCCATTTAATTTTTTTTTTTTTTTTAAATTAATAGATTGCACTCTATTTAAGAATTTAGATAATAGAAATTTTTTTATGGTTAGCAGACTCAACGTTATTAAAGCTAAATTTAGCTGAAGTTTATTGGTTTTCTAACGGTTTTAAGAGTTAGTGGAACATAATACGTTAGCAAAGTATTTAATTCGATGATTAACTGTAAGCGGATTAGCAGAGCAGTATCCATCACTGCAGCTATGTATGTATTTATATATATATATATATATATATATATATATATATATATATATATATATATATATATATATATATATATATATATATATATATATATATATATATATATATATATATATATATATATATATATATTAAAGGCTTTGATTACTTTAATGAATAACCACATGAATTACCATATATATTATATATATTATATATATATATATATATATATATATATATATATATATATATATATATATATATATATATATATATATATATATATATATATATATATATATATATATATATATATTGTCCCAAAAATACTTAAATTGAAGGGTAAGTTCCCCAGACCCATACAACAAAATTTATCCCATTCACATATGTCCCGAAATATATGTTTGGGAGTTATGTTGGGTTTGGCGGCGTCTAGGGTACGTTATACCAAGTCAGGATGTTCAAAAAAAGAACCAATTCAACAACAAAGTTATTGTCAATCATTGAAATTGTACATGACAGTTGCATAGTATCCCTTCAGGAAGATAAGGACTCTCCGGACCCTGCGATGCGGGGGAGTTATAGATCTTTGAGGGGCCTGGACGGAGACCCTTGTGGGAGTATAAAGTGAAATTCTTTGAGATAAAACAAAGCTGTTATAATATATATATATATATATATATATATATATATATATATATATATATATATATATATATATATATATATATATATATATATATATATATATATACATAAAAGGAGATCCTATAGAAGGTTTTGCTGCTGGGGGGGGGACCCATAAAAGATCTTACGAATGCTCCTCATGGAAGACCTTGCGGGGGTGACCCAAGGCCTTAGCGCTGCCACTTCATTCAAGACGTGTACTATGTAGGTATCATGTTTTGGGTATTATGTTTAGATGTATATGAATCATTATTGGTATTAGGGTGAAGATGTTTTTGATATATATATATATATATATATATATATATATATATATATATATATATATATATATATATATATATATATATATATATATATATATATATATATATATATTTATACTAACAGTAATGAAGTTGCGAAATTTCAACAATCGGTTATCTTCTTAATCAAAATACTTTTATAATCGGTTCACTCCCCCTATTTAACAGAACAGCAAGGGTTAACAACCGGTTAGCTTCTCTAGACCAGGACGAGCCGGCTTAAGCTCACCACATATATATATATATATATATATATATATATATATATATATATATATATATATATATATATATATATATATATATATATATATATATATATATATATATATATATATATATATATATATATATATATATATATATATATATATATATATATATATATATATATATATATATATATATATATATATATATATATATATATATATATATATATATATATATATATATATATATATATACATAATGAACATATTTTCAGACAACTTTTTCCTACACTGTTGCCAGTTATTGATTTCATAACTTAGGTATTGGTTCGAATCTTTCGAAATTGAAATTTTATTCCGAAAGTTTGAAAAATTTCCAAGTTTTTATATCAAGTTTTCTTCGTCAATTTCTTCTTGCCATAAACTTAATTCATTTATTCACTTTCAAAGGTTTCATCTTTTATGAAAGTGAGAGAGAGTGAGCGAGAAAGTGAAAGAGGTAGAAGAGAGAGAGAGAGAGAGAGAGAGAGAGAGAGAGAGAGAGAGAGAGAGAGAGAGAGAGTTTGGTTATTATATATATATATATATATATATATATATATTATATATATATATATATATATATATATATATATATATATATATAATATATATATATATATATATATATATATATATATAATAATAATAATAATAATAATGATAATAACGATAAAAAATAATACTTCTACTACTACTACTAATAATAATGATAATAATAATAATTAATAAATAAATAAATAAACAAATAAATATATTAAAAAATAAGTTAAAATAGAAAAAAATCATATCTTGATTCTAATTTCTAATTACTTTATTCCCACTTTTTTTTTATTATTATTGCATTTATTACAATAATTTCAAATTCTTTTTAATAAAAACATTTTAATTCGACTGACCATTCATGTTTAGGTGCAGGTTCCATTTATTTTCTCATATATATATATATATATATATATATATATATATATATATATATATATATATATATATATATATATATATATATATATATATATATATATATATATATATATATATATATATATATATATATATATATATATATATATAGTTTATTGCCAACTGCAAAATAGTTTTCATATTGTAATTGTAAGTGAAAATTAGTCAGTAAGAATCCTTCTCTTTCATTATATAAATCATAGATTTCTTAACCTTAAAATAACGATTTTATGTGTCAATGGAAACTTAGTTGAAGGTTACCAGAGCTTGAACTGTAATCAGAGCCGGATGGTAAGAAAGGAGGAAGGTTTTGTTATATCGTTTTATCTTTTATAAGATGCTACAGTTATTTGGAAGAGATGTGTAAAAAATTTGAATTTTCAATGCACTGAAATCAATCATGCAATTAGGTATGAGAAAAATCATAGGTTATTTGTTTCAATATCTTCGTCAAAGCTATTTACTATTAGCTGTTGTGTACATTACTCTTGTAAATGAAAAGAATAATGAAGAATAAAGATATTGTCATAAGTGTGCTTATCTGAAAAAAGGAAAACACAAAATGATCATTAGCGAAAAGTCGAGCTTCTGATAGAACAGAATTGTGAATAACATCACCATTGAAATAGATTTAATAGATGAACTGTGACCTTCTACAACAGTTGCTATACAGAACGACAGGAAAGAAAATCAAAGAAAATTACAGTGTAGGAAAGATACCGAAAGGAAGAACCTAAAATTTGTACTAGGCCCTACCGAATGATTTTGATGTATATCATCCCTTATCAAAAGATTCCCTGTATATATATATATATATATATATATATATATATATATATATATATATATATATATATATATATATATATATATATATATATATATATATATATATATATATATATATATATATATATATATATATATATATATATATATATATATATATATATATATATATATATATATATATATATATATATATATATATATATATATATATATATATATATATATATATATATATATATATATATATATATATATATATATATATATATATATATATATATATATATATATATATATATATATATATATATATATATATATATATATATATATATATATATATATATATATATATATATATATATATATATATATATATATATATATATATATATATATATATATATATATATATATATATATATATATATATATATATATA
>SEYY01006330.1:37500-50000 GCA_009176605.1 Armadillidium nasatum | reverse complement strand
ATATATATATATATATATATATATATATATATATATATATATATATATATATATATATATATATATATATATATATATATATATATATATATTATTGTTATTAATTTCTCTATATAGAAATTCTTGCATTTATTTGTTTTAAAATTTCCGTTTTTTAAATACGTTTTCAATTGCTTAGAAAACGGTTGGTCTGTTTGCTTGAAATTGTTTTTGTTTTCACTTTCTTTTTGAAGAATTTTTTATTTTTTTTCGACATTTTTGGTCCTTTCTATGATTTCTAAAGGAAATTGTTTGACTCACAACATCATTGTAGGTCAATGTTTGTATTTTTTTTTTCCTACCACATAACTATGTGTTGAACTTTCTTTAATTAACCACATGACTGTGGTGGTCATTTTTATTTGTTACTTCACATTATTATGAATTAATATACAATATTGTATTCCCTTTCACATCAAGTGTGAGTCAATTTCTTTTACCCTCATGATTAAAAATTAAAAATTTAAATTGCTTTTCCACGTCAACGTCGGCCTCAATGTTTATTTATCTCTCAACATCACAATGGTCAAATCTCGTTTGACCTTCCATATTACTGTGGGTTCAAATTTCATTTGGGATCCCACATCAAGGTAGACTCGAAGTTTCTAAATCCCTCTACATCATGCAGTCAAATCTCGTTTGAGCATTCCACATCACTGTAGATCAAATTTCATTTAGAATTCAACATCAATATAGACTCACAAAGTTTTTCATTTACCTCTTCACATCAAAATTGTCAAATCTCGTTTGACATTCCACATCACTGTAAATGAAATTTATATAGACGCAAACTTCATTCATCCATCTCTGCCCATCAAAATTGTCAAATCTCGTTTGACAAATTAAATCGTGTCAAATTTCGCTCAATTAAATCGATTAACACCTTCAATTAATCTTTAATTACTTAATTCTTTGTTTCTTCAATTAGTCTAATTAGTGAGTAGAATAATAATTAATAAATAGAAAACCGTAGATGAATAATTTTAGAGATGTTAATTAGTATAGAAAGGGTTGGTATTTGCATGCTCATTAATGAAAGTTTCTAGTGCCCATGCCCAGAATCCTAAATGAAAAAAAAAATAAAACTTTTATATATATATATATATATATATATATATATATATATATATATATATATATATATATATATATATATATATATATATATATATATATATATATATATATATATATATATATATATATATATAATATATATATATATAATTTTATTAAACTTAAAAATCCTTTCACTACTATTAGAATAGTAAAATATAAAAACACTGAATAAAATAAATAATAAATATATACTCGACTGAAAACACTGGAACTGTATTAACAAAAAATAAAAAACAAAAAAACAAAAAAAATTAAAAAAAAACAAATCAACTTACACAGTCGTTTCACGTGAATGGATGGTTTGGCTATTTCTTTGCTTGGCTAGATTTTAGTCGCCTATAAACATATACATTTGTTTGTGTGTGTGTGTATGAGCTGTTATAAGGAGACTTACTCTTGGGTGACACGTAAAACCTATTTCACATTTTACTCTATTTTCAGATGTTGCTGAAGAGATTAAAAGCTTGTTTTGTAGTTTTTAACCATGAATAGTCTCAGTATATTAAATGAAATGGTTTCAATGTATTTCCGTAATACAGAATGACACTCTTGCCTTAAATCAATAAAATGAATTGTTTAAATATTGTATTAATAATCCTTACACTTTTCTGTCTCTGCTCGAGATTAGCCAATGCATTCTTTCTTCTTTATCCTCTGTACGATTCCCTCGTGAAATACCTCACAAAAGACCTTATGGAAGTGGTTATAGGCCCCGGTACAATTGCATTATTAGGCGGACCAACGACACTTAGCTCAGTAGCTCTTACATATGCCACACCTATTCTCAACATCAGACTTCTTGGAGAGAGATTCGAACAGTTCTTCTACAATATGTCTGGATGGACTATTGGACTTCTCATCAATGTTTTAGTTGCCATAGCTACAGAGCTTTTTGAATGGTTCATCCAGATACAATTACTTTTTGCGCAAGGTATCTTATTAGTTCTGGATGGTTTAATAAACAAACGAAAAAGATCTCTCTCCAGTTGGGGGCCGATAGATATAGTGTCGATTTTAGCTTCTCAATCAAAGGAGCTAAAGAAGAACGCTAGATATTCAAGTAAGTTAAGAGGTCTATCTAGTAAGTGACTCTAAATTGCATCTACTGTACGAATGCTATTAAATTCTTTTTACAAATGAGAATGTTATTAAATGGTGTTTCAATTATGAATAAATGTAATAATGATTACTTATATATGGATTGCATGATCTTTAACATGTTCCCTTTAATACTTAATGGATCCAGTAATATCTGCAAGACACAGGATTTTTAACTCTACATTTTGGACCACCGAAATTTTACATTCTTTTTTTTTCTGGTAAACCACAGTAAGTCAGAACAAAAGCGTACCTTGTAAGTTATTCAAAGCGGTCGTAGTTCTCTAATATTAGCTTTCTATATTCACATTCTTAACATTTATATACAATTATTCACATTCACAAAATTACGTAAAAACAGATATCATTCAGAGTTAAAAGCTTCATTTAGTTAGAAATAGTAATATTGTAAAATACTGATATTACAGTCAATTTGTGACAGATATGAAATCTCTATTCGAATATCTATTTATTTATGGCGGATATATATATATATATATATATATATATATATATATATATATATATATATATATATATATATATATATATATATATATATATATATATATATATATATATATATATATATATATAGATTTTAATTTGCAGAACTGACTGAAGAATGTCGTATATTACAGGATACGGATGTGAATTTTCCTTGCAATATCTTCATGCTTTAATTTGGCTCCAGAAACAGATATGATAAATAAATTATTAAAAAATAATTTTTTTAGTTATTTTTTTTTCTTTTTTTTTTTTTTTTTTTTTTTTTTTTTTTTTTTTTTTTTTTTTTTTATTTATATTTTTAAAATTAATTTTATTTTTTTTTTTTTTTTTTTTTTTTTTTTTTTTTTTTTTTTATATTTATTATATATATTAATATTATATATATATATATATATATATATATATATATATATATATATATATATATATATATATATATATATATATATATATATATATATATATATATATATATATATTTTTTTCTGCTAATGAGGATTCGAACTCGGGCCTCTCAGATGTTAAGACATTTGCAGAAGTAAAATTATACAAATATATTCCACGGTTTTATTAAGTGGCAATTCTTGAATATATATATATATATATATATATATATATATATATATATATATATATATATATATATATATATATATATATATATATATATATATATATATATTATATATATTTTTTTTTTTTTTTTTTTTTTTTTTTTTTTTTTTTTTTTTTATTTTTTTTTTTATTTTTATTTTATTATTTTGAAAATATTTTTAATAATATTATACTGTGAATTCAGGTTTTTACTAATAATAATAATAATAATAATAATAATAAAGTACATTTCTGCAGAATGTATTGTATCAAATTTCTCATCTGTAAATATGGTTTTTCTCACTGAATCAAATTCATCTCATTTTAGATCGAGTTTTTTAGCTGTGTTAGATTTCGTGTAGTCGATTGCTATATTCCATGTAGGAGATTTTTTAGACAATATATAATATATATATATATATATATATATATATATATATATATATATATATATATATATATATATATATATATATATATATATATATATATATATATATATATATATATATATATATATATATATATATATATATATAGTGTAAGTGCCAAACATTCTAAATGTCAAAAATTTAAGTAATTTTGATAAAAAAACACAAAAAGACTTAAGGAGTTTTCTTTTCGACAAGATTGTCTTACAAAAAGTAGAAAGATTCTTACAAAAAGTAGAACATCAAAGTTTTGACAAATCGAATATGAAAATTTGTCTAAAAAGTTTAGACAAAGATTTTATCATCTGTAAGGATTGTAATTACTTTTTTAAGATTGGTTTTTTCTCTTTTTATTCTAACAAAATTCAATATTTCTTCTTAAATTTTTATTTCTTAATAGATAATCATTCAGTTCTATTAATTGTATTGTTTTTATTTTTAGTTATTTATATTTTTGCAGTACGATAAATTTCAAATATCATTTGACATTGCCAGACGTAAGATTTTGAATTTTTCCTGTTAACATCATATCTTTACATAGTTTTAAATATTCTGAAAATGTAAAAATAAAAAATTTTTTTTTTAAAATGCGCTTTAAAAATATTCTTAGAAAGTTTTTAAGTAGTATTAAAAATATTTTTCTTAAATGTTAGTCATTTGTCTTTTAAAGTTAGACTTCCAGTTTACACTGATTAAACTAAACTCGAGATCTTTGATTTTAATTTACTTTTACACTCATAAAAATATAAAGGATTCTAAAGTTTGTAAGACATCTTTAACAAATGAAAACGCCTTTAATATCTACTTATATTTTACAGCAAGCCTATCTTGTGGTGGATTATAAGAACCTTTCGGAGAAGTACAAGGAAGTTAGAGTAAGAAGATTTGTCATTGGTGCATAGCGATCTATAAGAACACAACTAAAAATTTATAAATGACATCTAGAAAGTCTGGCATTTATGCTTCATATATTCAGTTCTTCAACAAATTGAAAATAAAAATTAAAAATAGATATTAAAGATAGAGATGACCTCAAGAATGTCCGAAACTTTCCATTTTTCCTAACATGAATTTTTTCAAGTTTTTACTACTATGTTTCATTTCCTACTGTGTTTGCTTGGATTTAGCTTATGGCATCCTTTTCTCGGTCTACGATGCCGTAGTCAAATATTTGATCCGGGATGCCGTTGACTGGTTTATCGGTCCGGCCACTAAAGCTTTGATAGGGGGTCCTACGACTCTTGCAGCATTCGCCATCAAGTACGCCACTCCTTTAATCAACACATCCGTCTTTGGGGAACGATTTGACCAGTTTGTTTATACCACTCTTGGGTGGGGTATCGGGTTACTTGTTAATGTAATTATCACAATAGTTCAACAATCTCTCGAATGGAGTATCGAGACGGTACTCCTATTTATACAGGGAGTACTTGTAGCTCTTGATGGTATTATCAAAAAGAAAAGGTCACTCTCTTATGACGGACCTTTAGGACTTTTTTCCTCCTTTATAGATAGTTCGAAGGAAAGATGGAGCTCAAGACAGCGAAGTAAGTTTATTAGTGAATCTTTGAATCTTTGTGTAATGAGGTTGCATAATATTTTTGAGTGCTAAAGCAATATTATATACGGAATGAAACTTGATTATTTTTTTTTTGAATATATAACATCAATTTTATAATGCATGGTTACCTATAAATACTTTCCTACGCATATATTAAAATATAAATGGAAAAAAAAGCTGTTCAGTTATGTATAGGAAAATTGAAATATTGATTTCCTCTAACTGCCTGCAAATCTTGTAAGCAAAGCTTGACCTTTATTAATGCTTTAATAACTGATAAAATTAATACTATTATTACTTACTCAATTTTTAAACAATAGAGACAAATTACATCGATTTAAAATAACAACATTTGCGTTGGTAAATTTGCTAAGTCATCAATTGGCCTACAGGAGAAGTGAAATTTTTTTGACACAAATTTATTATCAGTAATTTTTAATCCACAGGTTAAATTTTTTCTCAAATTATTCTACATATATATATATATATATATATATATATATATATATATATATATATTATATATATATATATATATATATATATATATATATATATATATATATATATATATATATATATATATATATATATATATATATATATATATATATATATATATATATATATATATATATATATATATATATATATATATATATATATATATATATATGTAATAATGTCGTAATTGCATATAATAAATTCACGTCAAGTTTTCTACAGTTAATAACGAACTGATTGTTTGCATTTGTTTGTTTATTTGTATAATCACTGATTTTATAAGCCTCTTAACGGAGATATGGATGGAATAATTCTGGGAAAGTCAAACATTGAAGTTAATAATTGAGATATAATTTTATTAAAGAACTAAATTAGTATTCTTTTTATATATATATTAAAAAAATGCATTTAAATAATCTTCCTTTCGTTCAACACAAAGTTTATTTTTACTGTGCTCTGTATTTTATAGTCTTTTAAAGATTTTAAAATACTGTTAATGACATTAGAAGCTGCTATAATGGTTTCAATAGTCTGTCCTTCGTAACGCATCTTTGGGGACAAATAATTTTGGATAATCCCTCAGACAGAAAGGAATGAGGTTGGAGATATGTCATGTTGGGAAGCAGATCCTTTGAGGTTCGATATTATTTCAAGGATGATATTTTCAACCAATTGTCACAAACTACATTAGCGTTGCATCTCAATTTTCCGTCTTAAAGTTGCCAATTAGACTGCCCCGTTTTAATACGTGTTTCTTCTATTAGATGCAACAAATATCTGAGTCGTGTTATTATCATGGATACCGATACCGACGAATGCCTCACAAACAGTTTCGGCTCAAACGCTTAATAGGAACTAATAGGATAATATTCATTTAAAGTCAGATTCGTAGGAGAGATACGAACGTTCAACCCTCATCTCAAACGTGTTGGTTTGCTACGATTTAATATGCTATTCCAGACAAAAGAAACACTAATCTGCAGCAAGTTGAAGAATCCTTTAATATAATACCTATTACACTAGCATATTTGTACACTGCAAAAAATTGTCCTAACGAACTGGTGGGACAAGAGGCAAAAATGTCAGTAAAATTTTCAAATAGAGAAAAGACATGCTAAGTATAAGAATGTCATTTCAAAAAAGCAAAATAACTGAAAATATTTGTTGCGACATTTTTGTGCCACTTTTCCCAATAATTCTTAGAACTATATTTGCAGTTTAGCTACAAAATACTTGAATAATTTAGTCTTTTACCCATGTAATGTTCTTAACCTATTTACTATACATACATGTAGGTATGTCTTCATTGACAACTTTGATAACGCTACTTAATATGTGATAATTCATTTTTAAGGAGTTACTCCTTTCATATCTCAGTAACAAAACGATAAATAACTATAATAATATAAACTAGTTTACTCTTTCTTTTTTAACTGTAGAAAATCTGTCAAATATTTATGAAATGCAATTACAGTGATATATATATATATATATATATATATATATATATATATATATATATATATATATATATATATATATATATATATATATATATATATATATATATATATATATATATATATATATATATATATAACAACAGTTTTTTTTGCAGTTACAGCATACAAGGTGTAATACTTAATGTTTCACAAAATAAAACCCAATTAATTAAACAATGAAGCTCCATTCACAACATTCTCTACTTTTCCTCCTCCTCTTTCTTTGTTCTGTGAAGGATTCCATAGGAGATTGTAGGAGTTTTCTTAGGATCAGCTTTTGGGTCAATATTTGGAGACTTTCTGAAAGATTATGGGATTCCTGCAGCGAAATTAGTCGTTGGGGGTCCTACCGAAATTGTGGTGGATGCTCTGAAGAAGACAACGCCCTTCATGGGGACTTCTATATTTGGAGCATCTTTTGACCAACTCGTTCTCTCTGTCCTTGGTTTTATGATTCCTTTCCTAATAAATACAATAGCTACATTTGTGCAGCAGATTTTGAACTGGACAATGGACACCATATTAACCTAGTCTTCAAGCCTCTTCTTGTACCTTTGGATTTAATTATCAATAAAAGAGAACTTCCTGTGCTAGGAAGACTTCTCTCATTTACCAATAACTCAAATAGAAGTAAGTCAAATTATATTGATGGTCGTTCGATGTTTGTTTTTGGTGAACCATCGTCCTTGTGTGCGTCTATTTGTATCGTCAAAGTCCAATTTTCTCATAGTACGTCCCACGTCTTCTGTTTCGTGTCCTCTTGTGACGTTCCTGTGTTATTTTACTGCTTATGAATTTAATCGGTAATTAGAAGTGAAGTTTATTTCGTGTAAAATGTCTTAACACTGTTTTTAAGTTATGTAAAAATTTGGTGACGGAAATAATATATATATATATATATATATATATATATATATATATATATATATATATATATATATATATATATATATATATATATATATATATATATATATATATATATATATATATATATATATATATATATATATATATATATATATATATATATATATATATATATATATTTAATAGGATAACAGTGTATATGAGAATATATATATTAGAATGAGAAACTTCATTGTAAAATTAATTAGAATATTAAAAATAACCAGAAAAGAAAATGGAATAAAAAAAATACCCAAAAAATTATTTGAAGATTTTAACACTGAAGAAAAAATATTTTTAGTAAAAGAAATAATTCCTTTTTAAATATATATATAAATAAATAATAATAAAAAAACAATAAAATGATATATAAAATAATTAAAATATATTTTAGTGTTTTAATTATAACAATTTATTCAGTGACTGCACAAGTATTTTGGAATGTTTTATTATTCATGTTTTTGAACTTCTTGTTTAATAAATATCTCGTACCTATTTTGGGCCCAACGACGGATTATTTAATCGGTGGCCCAACGCAAGTTGTCAGTCAAATGTTTTTGGAAACAATCCCGCTGTTGTCTGCGGGCGCATGGTACGAGCGTATTGATTTCGTAGCTAGGAGAAGTGATGTTGAACGTCTTCAGTAGTCTCACAGGCGTTATTATCAATGAAGAAGATGGATTCTTCAGAAATTTTCAAAGAATTGTTCATCAATTTGGTGACGGTCGATGACAACTGGAGTTATTGGTTCTTATAATTTTGTTCATAACGTTTATAAGACGGCGTCAATTGCAACAAAATTGGCTAGTGAATTCAATCCTCTAGCTTTTGTTATAGGCTCCTATGTTGGAGTTGCTCAAGAAAGTAAGTTTCAAAGCCTAAAAAAAACTTGAGAAACAGGGAATGGACAACAGGTACAGCATGGCTTGGACATAGTTCACAAATTTCCAGAAAAAATATTTTACCAAAAATACTGGGAAATAAAAAATGAATAGGATGCTTTTATGACTAACATAAGAAAACACCTGTTGAAAGGAAACCATATACAATAATCATAATTTTGGTCGTCAAAAACTCGAAACATATTCTGCTCTTTCAGACAAATGATTTGGTTTATAAGAAAACAAAGAAATTTTCTTAACAAAAAAAGTAAGATTTTCAAAAGGACAAATAAAGACGGGTTACTACAATACTTTTACAAGTTTATTTTGCATGTAAACATGAAATCTAACCATTTGCATGGCTTCAAAGAAGTTTGAACATAACAGAGAGTACTAAAACAATTTTAGGTTATTGTTCCCATTCACTATTTTGAACATAGTTGAATTTATAGATGTTTATTTCACTCTATATAAAGAAGGCTTCAACGGTGAATTTATGAATCCGAATTTAGCTTTTATTATTATTAAGGGCTGTACAATATTTTTTTCAACAGATTATTATTATTATTATTTTATTATTATTATTATTATTATTATTATTATTATTATTATTATTATTATTATTATTATTATTATTATTATTATTATTATTATTATTATTATTATTATTATTATTATATTATTATTATTATTATTATTATTATTATTATTATTATTATTATTATTATTTATTATTATTATTATTATTATTATTATTATTATTATTATTATTATTATTATTATTATTATTATTATTATTATTTTTATTATCTATGTTGTTGTTGTTGTTGCTGTCTATTTTGAGGTACTGGTCAAGCTTGTCATTTGTTTCTGGTGTAATTAATATTGTTTATGTTATCAATATTTTAGATATTGAGCAAAATTTTTAGTTCATTTTTCTATGTACTTATTTCAATGACTTGTCTTATTTTTCTGCATATATATATATATATATATATATATATATATATATATATATATATATATATATATATATATATATATATATATATATATATATATATATATATATATATAATAGTACGTGCAATCACTTTTAGTAGGAAATGGTCTACGTGAAACCTACAACCAGAATAAAAGGGTTCCAATTCTTTACCAACAAACAACAATGTAGGAAAAAAATGATCAATGAGATTAGGTCTGGTGTCAAAGAACTTTATAAAGGAAAAACTAAACTTTGTGGGGGGGAAAAAAAGAGTTACGTTGCTCTTCTCAAAGGAGTGGTTGTGCGACTAGACTGTTCGGAAGATCAGCATTTGTAAAATCTACAGAAAAAGGAGAATGATGCACCATTGAAAAGGCTAAGTAGAGATTGGAGAGAGTCAGTGAAAGCAGAGAATTGGAGACTAAAATCTCTAGACTCCACAACCTTTAGTCGAAGGAGACGGAAAGGCTTAGTCCTCATAAGTTTTAATCGAAGGTGATAAAATGAGAATATACGCGTTCATGCCTGAATCAAGTTTTCTGCGGACTCCAGTTATCATTGCAAAAGTATAATCAGAGTTCAGAAAACCAACCAATCCATAGTACGAAAATGTCAAACACATTTTTACACCCTAGACTGAAGTCGTTCCTGAAGAAGACTGTAAAATAGAACAGAATGCAAACATGAAAATATGTTCCAAAGGAAGAAAGAGGAGAAAAGAGTTTCATTGCATAACGCAAACTTTTAGATGATAACAATAGGTCAGGAATGTTAGGTTCATTTCGAAGGCAATTAGAATGGTGATTTTAGAGATAGAAGAGGACTAGGGAGTGTGTTCTTTTTTGGAATGTAGATGATAAATTAATCATAGAAATTATAATAGAATTAGGAAATAAATTAGTAAAACATATAAATTCAAAAAGAGATTATAATTCATTTGTTAAGAAATTCTGAAGACTGAACTAGTAACAGAAAACAGAAAAGGCGTTTAACGTCCTTCTTTAGGTGAAAAATGAAAGTAAAATCAGTATGGTGGAACAGAGTAACGTTTGCACTCGGAACCATCGAACACTTGAGTTTTAGGTGTAGAGTGATACTGTTTAACAAAAACGAAATTAAAATGCATATCTTGAATGCTGCAAAAATTAACAAAGAAAGATAGAAAGAAAGAAAACCTTGCATCGAGTAAACCATAGTAGCTTGACGGCACCAAATTCACCAACAGAAACTGCTAACATGCAAATTAATGATGGATGAAAGAGTAAATGAGGAATAATATTTGGGTGTGATTCTCTTCTGAGCGTATCAGAGGTCACATAATATACCATCAATTTAAAACTAAAAAAATAAAAAATCTAAGGATTTGTATAGGGTAGTGATATGTATGGTATAATATGTGTGGTAGAAGTGTCTAGTATGTATGGAAGAAAGATGGAGGATTACAAGAACATCATGTAAAAACATCATGTGTAATGTTGAAAGTATGTTGGATGTACTCTCATTAATTATCAGAGAGGTTCGAAAGAGAGAAACAATTGGACATGATTTGCAAAAGTCTGGCCAAACCTTTTTCTCTGATCCCTTCTTTCGTGTATATATATATATATATATATATATATATATATATATATATATATATATATATATATATATATATATATATATATATATATATATATATATATATATATATATATATATATATATATATATATGAGTGTGTCTGTATGTGTGCAAAACATTAAAACCACTAAAACATTCAAAATAAGGACAACGTTTCAGACCCGGAACGCAGGACCCTCACCAGGTCCAATTTTCCCATTTGTCTTATCAAACCGGACCTGATGGGGCCCCTGCGTTCCGAGGCCGAAACGTTGTCCTAATGTTTTAGGGATTTTAATGTTTTACATAAAATTAAACACAATATTTTAGTGTTTTTTTTTTAAATTAATATTATATATATATATTATATATATATATATATATATATATATATATATATATATATATATATATATATATATATATATATATATATATATATATATATATATATATATATATATATATATATATATATATATATATATATATATAGGGTACATTACTGACCTGAGCAGTAATGTGGGTTCCTACTTCTACGATGATGGATTTCTCCTGTCGGAGGATCCAGAAATCGAAAAATTTCTTCGTCTGATCTCAAAGGACGAGGAAGACTGCCTGAAGGAACTCCTCTGCAGTATTTACGCGGCTCCTGACGTAGCCATAACCAAAGAGGAAAAAAGTCTGAAGTACAAATTTCAGTAAGTTTATTATTATTATTATTATTATTATTATTATTATTATTATTATTATTATTATTATTAT
>SEYY01006330.1:20000-22500 GCA_009176605.1 Armadillidium nasatum | reverse complement strand
ATTTATCATTTTTAATTCATTTTATTTTAATTTTATATTTTTTTAAATTAGTTACCCCTAAAATTTATAATAAAATCCCGTTTTCTTTAATTACAGAAAAATATGAAACGTTCTATAATTACTTCTTTATTTTATTTCGTTTATAAAGATCAAAGGTCTCACGAACCGTGTCTAAACGAAAGATAGTTTAAATTTAATATTTTTTTTTTTTTATTATAAAGTATTTTAAAGCTCTCTAAAAGTTTTTAAAAGTTTCTGAAAAATCGATTTTATATTTACGATATTTTTTGAAAATTGAATTGTTGAATATTTGTAAAAAATTCAAACGGCGTTTAAACCTATAAAAAACGTTTCATACTTCTATTTCTTTTTTATATTTTAATTTTAATTTTTTTTATCTATAATTAATTAATATTATTCCGTTCATTTTTTATATTTTTTTTGGTGGGTGCGATTTGTGCAGACCTCTGTAATATGATTCATGATTTATTATTAAAAATGTTAAATACTCTCAATATTAATTGAGATTTACAAATCTTCAACTGGAGAATATAATCCGAGAAAATGTTCTGTATTTGTGTAAAAAATTAATTTTTTATAATAAAAAAATAATGATAAAGACCTAAGCCCCATAATGAAGGGATTTTTGAGAAAAGGGGTTGTGAGTAGCCAACCTTATTACTTTGGTGCGTGATATTTTAAAGATTGAGATATTATGGTGATAGAGAGTCAAGCCATTTGTGAGCGGCCGAAGGGCGCTTCCTTAGGCTTAAATTCTTACACTATGATATCTTAATCTTTCGCATTACTACACCGTCGACTAAAAGACGAGCGAAGCGCTAACCCCCACCAGCGTATCCCAAGAATCGTAGGCTTGTTTTTTTTTTAAATTAGTTACCCCTAAAATTATTTTCATTGAAGAAAAGGGGATTTCTTAATTAGAGCACGATTAAAGAAAGAGAAAATCGAAATAAAATATAAAAAATGAATTTTTATGAGCTTTCGCATTATTTTATTCATTTTATTTTAATTTTATATTTTTTTTAAATTAGTTACCCCAAAAATTTATAATAAAATCCGTTCTCTTTTAACACGAGTATCTCACCAATTTTTGATTTTCAGGAACAAAGTCATTTAATGTTTCTTCTTTAAAAAAAATATGTAAATATTTATATAAATTAATAGTATATATATATATATATATATATATAATATATATATATATATATATATATATATATATATATATATATATATATATATATATATATATATATATATATATATATATATATATATATATATATATATATATATATATATATATATATATATATATATATATATATATATATATATATATATATATATATATATATATATATATATATATATATATATTATATATATATATATATATATATATATATATATATATATATATATATATATATATATATATATATATATATATATATATATATATATATATATATATATATATATATATATATATATATATATTACCTATTTTAACAGGGTGAGGGGATAAAATTCTTGTTTTGCATAATTCAGTACCAAGTTCATTACTCATCACATCAATATTAAGACTTGAAAAACTGGTGGATGGAGCCTCTATGGCAATATAAGAATTTCCATTTTTATTTGAATTCTTTTGAATGAACCTATCAATAGATCCATCTTTAAGAGAGTTCAACTTTGAGAATTCTCAATCTTCTGTAAATGAACATCATTTATTTCTATCACTTTGGAAACAGGCCATGAAAGAGCATTTCATAATGGATATCATTACTTTTCCCATAGAAGCTGTTTTTGCAGTCTCTTCATCTTACTATGATATATATATATATATATATATATATATATATATATATATATATATATATATATATATATATATATATATATATATATATATATATATATATATATATATATATATATATATATATATATATATATATATATATATATATATATATATATATATATATATATATATATATATATATATATATATATATATATATATATATATATATATATATATATATATATATATATATATATATATATATATATATATATATATATATATATATATATATATAAGCTTTTTCTGTTACATATTCCCATTGTTAAGTGATATAATTAAGTATAGAGTTATGCTTAAAGTTATAAAAACAAAAGAAATTAAATCAGTTAAATAAATGAAGCAGATTTAAAAATATACTACTTAACAATTTTCAAAAAATGTAAACCGTATCTGCCAGTATATATATATATATATATATATATATATATATATATATATATATATATATATATATATATATATATATATATATATATATATATATATATATATATATATATATATATATATTTTTTTTTTTTTTTTTTTTTTTTTTTTTTTTAAAAAGCTTTTTTTTTTTTTTTTTTTTTTTTAAGCTTCAGCAGCTGAAGCTGAGCATAGCAT
>SEYY01006329.1:12500-17500 GCA_009176605.1 Armadillidium nasatum | reverse complement strand
TATGAAAGAATGATAGAAAGAGAATGACGTAAAGAAATGAGCTACAGCTGGGTGAGGAGCAACATGGTTATAGGTAGAGAAACAATGAATCTTTTCTTCGGTTTGAGACAAATAGTTGGCAAGATATGGGAATATAACATAGAATTAAATGTAGCTTTTACAGATTTGCAGAAGGCTTTTGATTCGGTATCCAGAAGTAATTTGTGGAGGTGTTTGGAAAGAGATTTCGGAATATTAGGTAGAATATTGAAAGCAGTCAAGAGCCTGTACTAGTTCTGTTACGTACCTACTAGACACGAAAATGAAAGGTGGTTTTAAGTGAAATAGAAGAGGTTGAATCTGTTAAGTGTCTTGAAAATGTACTCGAGAGAGAAGGTGGTGTAGATAGCGACATAACAGTGAGAATTTGCAGGTATGATAGATGTGTAGAGGTATTTTATCTATTGGTGAAGGATGCGAACGTACCGTTACAGGTAAAGAAAATCTTTTGTTTTTAGATCATTCTGACACTGATATTGAGGTATGGAGCGAAGTGTTGGACGACAACCACGAAGTCAAGAATCAGGCTGTCTGAAATGAGACCCCCTCAGAACAATGCTGAAAATTTTACCAAATATGGAAATATATGACCAAATAAAAGAAAGAGCAAATTATCTGCTGACACAGAAATTTCCGAACACTCTGCAAATGTAACACATAGCTTGAGGGGAAACTTTTAAAAGTAAAATAAAAGAATGAAATTTATGATGTTTGCTCTTTTTTCATGAGTGGAACAAAGTGGGAGGGTGTCCACTGCAAGATTAAAAAATAAAAATAAAATAAAATAAAAAAAATTAAAAAAAAAAAAAAAATTTCTGGGACACTAATATATATATATATATATATATATATATATATATATATATATATATATATATATATATATATATATATATATATATATATATATATATATATATATATAGTGAATACTTTGATGTTTCCTGATGATGCCAATTTAAGATGGAACGTGATATACTCAATGGATTAAATCTTCAAAAACTTGCATTGCTCAAAGGGTTGAAAAAAATGAAATGTTGGTAAGTCTCTCTCTCTCTCTCTCTCTCTCTCTCTCTCTCTCTCTCTCTCTCTCTCTCTCTCTCTCTCTCTCTCTCTCTCTCTATCTATCTATATTTCTCTCCACTTTCACTTTCTTCTTAGTATATCTGTTTGTCTCTCTCTCTCTCTCTCTCTCTCTCTCTCTCTCTCTCTCTCTCTCTCTCTCTCTCTCTCTCTCTCTCTCTCTCTCTCTCTCTCTCTCTCTCTCTCTTTAGCCAATGTCAGAAATATAATTTAGAGTCTCTCTTTAAGGTTATGTCAACGACATAATAAACGTTTCGTTGCCATGACAACCGAACTTTAATAACGAGTTATAGTCCTCCAAATTTCCGATATTATTATTATTATTATCCTTATTATTATTATGATAATTATTATTATTACTATTTAATGTTAATACTTTAAAGTATAATAATAGTAATAATAATAATAATAATAATAATAATAATAATAATAATAATAATAATAACAATAATAATATTGATGATTCTTATGCAATTTTATTATTATGTTATTTATGATAATTTCCTTTTCTATTTATAGGAAAAAAATAATTTGGGTTCAAAATGAAAGAATCTACTTCCAGCATTAAAGTCTTTGTAATAATAATAATAAATAATAATAATAATAATAATAGTAATAATAATAATACAGTATAATAATGGAGAATAATAATAATAATAATAATAATAATAATAATAATAATAATAATAATAATAATAATAATAATAATAATAATAATAATAATAATAAAAATAATAATAATAATAATCTTTAATCTTTATTTACTTTTCAGTTACAAATTCACATAAACAAAAAATCGTGTATTTTACATGTATTAATTCAAAACTGAAATGGGCTTCTGTGGAGACGAATTCACCCTTTGAGCCCATTAAAATTATACATAATAACATACATAATATAGTATTCCAATAATAAACAAATTTTGAATTTGTAAATTTTATCATTTTTATAATGCATTACAGTCGTAATCTTAACCTAATCTATTTCTCTATAAAATAATAATAAGGATAAGATTTAAAAAATAAAATAATAATTAATAATACTGATAACTTTAAGTAATAATTATTAATAATAATAATAATAATAATAATAATAATAATAATAATAATAATATAATAATAATAATAATAATAATAATAATAATAATAATAATAATAATAATAATAATAATAATAATAATAATAATAATAATAATAAATAATAATAATAATAATAATAATGATAATAAATTCAATTATAATAAAAATGTGAATCGTATTAATTCTAAAAATTCGTAACAATAATAGTAATAACAAAATTTGGGATTTGAGTTGGGGAAATAAGTGATTAGGGCGGGTACTTTCTTTAGTATTTTGATAGCAAGTGATTTTTGACATATTTACGAAATGTTTGAAGTGTTTCTAGTTCTTGGTATGTTTTTTTTTTGAAGATCATTCCATTTTTCAATTGCTATTGTACAATATTGCTCCAAGATTTGGTTAGTGTGTACTTTGTTTTACTTAGTGTATGTGAGTTTGTGCTGCGCAAATTTGGTCTTTTTACATATTTACATATTGGTTATGCATTATTAAATTTGTCACTAATTCATTTGACATTCCGTTCATTACTCGGAAAATTTGGGTAGTTCTTGTAAGAGTGAGCGTATTTTGATAATTTTTTGAAATGAGGGCTTGTGTGTTCATAGTAATTGCATGATCCAGATAATACGCGAATTATTTTTTTTTATGGATTGTAGAAAGATTTACACTTGCACATCCCCATACCGGTAAATAAATAATAGGTGTGGGTAAATAGTATATGTGGAACGATCGACAGGCGTTAGGCTTAACGAAAAAAAAAAAAAAAAAAAATTCCCGAACGGACTTTTCTGCATTTGCGTGCAATCCTGCATTCTCAGGGAACTTCCTGACATTTTCTTTGTCGGTTCACGGACCCACGCGGACCCACGCACCCACGGACCCCGGACCCCAGATTCGAACCAGCTTCAGCCTGATTGAACCGCAAAGAAAATGGTCAGGAAAGAAAGTGAGGTGAACGCAGCGATTTTGCAAACTCAAGCAACTTCCTGATACCATTTTTGGGGGTTCACGGGCCCCCCGGGGGCCCCTTCCCCAGACTCGGAAAATTCAATGGGTAGTTCAAAATTGTAAGAGTGAGCGTATTTTGATAATTTTTTGAAATGAGGGCTTGTGTGTTCATAGTAATTGCATGATCCAGATAATATGCGAATTATTTTTTTTTTTGGATTGTAGAAGATTTACACTTGCACATCCCCATACCGGTAAATTAAATAATAGGTGTGGGTAAACAAAGCTGTGATACAAGTTTTTTAGTACATATTTTGAAATAAAAATTTTTATCTTTAGGAATGCAAAGGTAGCATATGCAAGTTTGCTAATAAGACTATTTATGAGGGTTTTAAGGAAAAGTTTCTCATCGAAAATAACTCCTAATAGTTTTGCAGATGGAGTTCGATTATGGTTATTTTGTCTTGCCGTGTTATTTAGCTTGATAGGAGTTTTGGTGTTTGTCATTATTAAATATTGTGTTTTTTTTTTGTAGATTTATGAAAGCCTGTTTGCCTCTACCCATGTTACAACATTCCTAATACATTATTGGCTTTTGTGCTTACGTTATCTATATTACCGTTTGTTTTTAGAATTGCGGTATCATCAGCTTTTAAAGAATGTAAAGAATTATGACAGCTTTGAAAGTCGTTTGTATATATTTAAAGTATAGTAGACGTAAAATAGATCCCTGAGACACCCTTTGGGAAATTGGAGCGAAGGAGGTTGAGACATCTCCTATTTTCGCGTATTGTGTTCTACCAGATAAATAGGTTATGGAGTCTTTCGAAACGCCAAGCATATAGAATTTAAAATATGTAAATTGTAATATAATAATAATAATAATAATAATAATAATAATAATAATAATAATAATAATAATAATAATAATAATAATAATAATAATATTTTTTTTTACATATCACCACCACTCATGGGAAAAACCCTATTCAAGGAGGGGGTGATAGAAGAATAAAAATAAAGTAAAAAAGAGTACGAAAAATAAAAACCACCCCTTCAGGTCCCACGTAAAGCAAATTTCTTAGGTGAGCGCAGACGCGGGCTTTAAAGAAATTGAGATTAAATTTGGAAGGAAGCACAGAAGATGGGGGAGAGTTCCACAAAACAGATGTGGCAGGAAAAAAGGAGGCACCACAGCGGACAAGCCTGGAGTTGCCTATATCCACGCAAAATTGATGCGCAGACAATGCACCCCTTGTGCTACTAGGACGCCGTGAAGGTGAAGGTATACGTGCGAATAGTTCCCTCGAACATTTGCCGCTGTAGTACCTATAGAAAAGAGACAAGGCACCAACGTCCCATCGCAAATATAAAGAGTCAAGAGAATTATAAAGAGCGGAACAGTTTATAAGTCATTTAGCCTTTTGACTCAACCTTATCCAAAAGACGGATGAAACCTGAGCCACCCACCACAGATATGAGAACAGTACTCCGTACAAGGGTGGATGAGACCCTTGTATAATTGGAGTAACTACGAGGAAGAAAATAATTCTCGCAGCCTAAACAGACCCCCAGCTTCTTTGAACCCGCCCTAGCATCCATTGTGATATGAGGTTTCAAAGACATTTTTTTGTTTATGTGAAGGACAAGGATGTTTATATTGTCAACAAGAGAGATGGTAGAACCATCGAAAGAAATAGAAAGTTAGGAGGTGTCTTTACGAGAGAGATTTCTAGAAGTTGAGTTTTTAAAGAGTTGAATTTCATAGGTTGAGACGACCCCACTGGGAAATTCTATACAGATCTGCAAGAATGGAATCGGAAAGATGAAGACGAGAGGTAACTCTAGACG
>SEYY01006329.1:0-2500 GCA_009176605.1 Armadillidium nasatum | reverse complement strand
TTAAATCATTCGTCAGGTCCCTCTTCACTCTCACCCTCTCTTACTATGATCCCTTTCAATAATCTTCCTCTCACCTCTCCCTTCTTCAGTATCTAATACAAATTCCTCTTACGTATTCTATCATATGTTTTCTCCAAATCTATAAAATATGCATGCCCCATTTTGTCTTTTTCAGGCAATTTCTCACCAATCATCCTCATGTAGTAAATACCTGGTCCCACATATCTTCTACCCTCTCTAAAACCCCTTTGTCTCACAGTCATCCATTCTATTATCAATTATTTTACTCCTGCCATATACCTTCTCATAAACCTTCCCTATCACAAACATCATATTTATCCCCCTAAAATTCCTACACACTATCGTACTTTTTTCCTTCATAAATAGGCACCAGGCACTTATCCTGCCAATACTAAGGCATTCTTCATTCTCTCCAGTCTCTCCAGCTCCCTCCCTTATCGTATCACATATCACCACCCCTTTTTCATTTTTACTGCCGCTACTTTCATCTCCTCCCTGCAAATACACCTCTCCTCATCCTCCGTCGCTACCTCTCCATTATACTCCGATCTCTCTCATCTCTCTTGTTCCATTCAACATTCGCAGAGGTGTGTTCTCCATCTTTCTTCTACCTCCTTCTCACCTTGTATTAGCTCACCCATCATCCTCCTTTACTCCCTCTTTCGGCCTTCTATCCCTGCCTCTCTCTCTCTCGTCCTTCTCTCCCTTTCCTTGCCTTATTTCTTTTAAATTTTATTCTAACTCTGCCCCATTTCATCCTTTTTAATATATATATATATATATATATATATATATATATATATTATATATATATATTAATATATATATATATATATATATAATATATAATATATATAATATATATATATTAAAAAAAAAAAAAAATTTTTTTTTTATTATATTTTATTTACTTTTATATTTTTATTTTGTTTATTTTAAATTAATTGTTTTTTAATTTATATTTTCAATTATTATTTATACAAAGTTTTTTTTTTTGCCATATCTTAAATTAACATTAACTTAAATTGGACGACTGGTTTTTGCCACATTAAAAAAAAAAATGCAATTACTTAATTGCAAAATTATGTATTTCATATTTATTATAGTTTTTTTTATCTATCAAAATATATTTATTATCATCTAATAGAATAATTATTTTAATTATTTTAAATTATATGTATATATATATATATATATATATTATATATATATATATATATATATATTATATTTATATAATATATATATATATAATATATATTATATATTATAAATATTATATATATATATATATATATTATAATATATATATAATATATATATTATATATATTAATATATATATATATATATTATATATTTTTTTTTTTTTTTTTATATATATATATAAGTTTTCAAAAAAATTTATTGATGCAATTTATTTCTGCTTTCAGATTGCATTATGGCTGAGAAACTAAGCGTAGAAGAAAGAGTTCAACTTGTTTTCATGTTTGGTAGACAAGGGGCTATACATCGCTCAGTAGCTGCTGAATTCAACCGCAGCTACCTTGAGAGACAATTATTGAGCCATACATATCACTGTCTGACGTTTGATCAAACGCTTCCAAGAAACTGGCTCAGTTGCTGAACGTCCGAGGTGTGGGAGACAAAGGAGTGCAACTGAGGAAGAAACATCCACTATGATTTTGGCAAATGTTGTGAAAAGTTCTGTAAAATCAGACAGAAGAGTAAGCCAGGATGTAAACAGAATCATATCGTCAGTGCATCGTATTCTAAAGACGTACAAATTTCATCCTTATAAAGTATATCTTGTGCAAACTCTACATGGTGATGACACAGATAGGCGGATGGAATTTTGTGAATAGATGCGTGCACATATGGATTCGTCAATATTTCTGTGATGAACCATTTTCATTTGAATGACCAGGTGAACCGGCACAAAATGCGCTATTGATCAGATAACAATCCACGTTGGAATGAGGAGAGACACCACCAGCACAACCCGAGGATCATGATGTGGGTTGGAAACTGGGAAGAGGAAATCATTGTCTCATACTTTTTCAATGATAATATCACTGCTGAAACCTATTTAGAATTACCACAAACCTTCTTGTCTGACTACCCTGAGGATGTTTCCATACGTCAACGACAGGACGTCTTTTTTCAGCAGGATGGAGCTCCAGCACATTTTGCAACATGCGCGCGTGATCACTTGAACCAGACCTTTCCTAACAGATGGATTGGACGGAGAAGGGGTCTTGGAGTGACCACTCCGATCAACTGATCTTACCCCACTTGATTATTTCCTTTGAGGTCATCTCAAATATGTTGCGTATACAAAAACCGTCCACGCACCCTTGATGATTTAAAGGATGCAATAACTACATCCCAAATGATCACCCCTGAACCCCTTAAGAGTGTGAACGAGTTTCGGGAAGAGAATAGATGCGTATTTTAATGAAGAAGGTGCTCACTTTGAG
>SEYY01006328.1:45000-49386 GCA_009176605.1 Armadillidium nasatum | reverse complement strand
CAGCATACAATAGACAAAACAAAAATGTAGACCCCATTCTATATAGTAAGCATAATGTAGACCTCATACATTAGAGTAATTTCAAAACTAGGCCGCAAACAATAATGTAAGCACAAATGTAGACCACATTCTATAGAGTAATCAAAATGTAGACCACATACTGTAAAATAGGCCCAAATGTAGACAGTATGCAATAAAGTAAACACAAATGTAGACCACATACTATAGAGTAATTCCCAATGTAAACCACATATAATAGAATAATCACAAATGTAGACCACGTAGACCACAATATAGAGTAATAAACACAAATGCAAACCACCAAATAAGCACAAATAGACCACATATAAGAGAGCTATAAAATAAGCACAAATGCAGACCACATACTATAGAGTAATTACAAATGAAGACCGTATATAATAGAGTAAACACAAATGTAGAACACATACAATATAGTAATTTCAAATATAGACCACATATTATAGAGTAATTCCAAATGAAGACCATATATAATAGAGCAAACACAAATGTAGAACACATACAATAGAGTAATTCCAAATGTAGACCACATATTAAAGAGTATTTCCAAATGAAGACCGTATATAAGAGAGTAAGCACAAATGTAGATCACATATAATAGATTAATTCCAAATGCAGACAGTATATAATAGAGTAAACACAAATGTAGAACATATACAATAGAGTAATTCCAAATGTAGACCGAATATAATAGAGTAAACACAAGTGTAGAACACATACAGTAGAGTAATTCCAAATGTAGACCGCTTTAAGAGAGAGTAAGCACAAATGTAGACGGCATATTATAGTGACGTTAAATAAAATATTTAATTATTCAGTATTTGTCTCAATTAATAAATTAATTCGTAATGCGATATTACTTCGCTTGCTTTGTCATGATTAATTTTTTTTTTTTTTAATTTTTTTTTTTTTTTGTGTCAAAGACGCGACTTTGGTGAAAAATTGCTTATTATATTTTTCAGAATATATAAGTTATGAAAAAGTTTCTGTAACTTTTAAATAAATAATGGAAAAAATTTGTTTTGTTTTTCTTTTAACATGTCTTATAATAAGTTTTAGTAAAATCAAATAAAAGGCATTTGCACATAAACACGTTTTTACATATACATACATGAACAACGCATGCAAATTCACGAATACACACACACACATATACACACACACACACACACATATATATATATATATATATATATATATATATATATATATATATATATATATATATTATATATATATATATATATATATTATATATATTTTTTTTTTTTTTTTTTTTTTTTTATATCTCCTCCGGTGGGCAAAGGCCCAAGGCCTACCAATATCCACCGGAGTTGGGAAGCAATCAGATTCGGGGTCGCTAATGGCCGACGTGACCCGATACACGGCGTTTAAAAGTGTGCAAGTCAAAGGAAGTTGGGAAAACAGATAAAGGAAGTGTGTTCCAGACTTTACCAGTAGAGTACATGTAAGATTGAGCATAGCGGTTAAGTCTGGGGTCGGAGAGTTGGACAGAGAAAGGATGAGACTGTGTAGAAAGACGTGTCGCACGAGCCCTTCTCAGTGGAGGAGGTATGCGACGTGAGAGTTCAGAAGAGCAATGTCCGTTGTAATAGCGATAGTAAAGAGAGAGTGACGCAACAATTCGACGGGAAGAAAGAGATTGGAGAGAGTTAGTAAGAGCAGGAGAGTTGATAAGACGAAAAGCCCTAGACTCCACCTTTTCAAGATGAGCTGTATGTGTGGAACCCACCCCAGATATGCGAGGCGTACTCCATACAGGGGCGAACAACACCCCTATACAGAGCAAGCAACTGGGGTGGCGTAAAAAAACTACGAAGGCGCCACAGAACACCCAACCTCTTAGAAGCTTGTTTAGAGAGAGAAATAATGTGATCTTTCCAAGAAAGATCACGAGAAAAAGAAACACCGAGAATATTGAGAACAGATGAAGGTTTGAGTTGAGTGTTTTCGAAGAAGATGTCATAGTTGTGTGGAAGATTGTGTCGAGTAGAAAGATGGAGGAATTGAGTTTTTGAGGCATTGAAAACGACCATGTTTTCTCTGCCCCAATTTGAAATGAGAGATAGATCAGAGGTCAGTTGCTCCAAGGCAGTCCTTCTTGCGTCTAATAACTGCTGTTGGGAGGGACGTCTTTCAAATTGAAAGGAATAATGAAGGGTGGAATCATCGGCATAGGAGTGTATAGGAGACGAAGTAATAGAGAGAAGATCATTGATGAAAATTAGAAAAAGAGTTGGAGAAAGGACAGATCCTTGAGGAACACCACTATTTATAGATTTATAGGAGGAACGGTGGCCGTCTACAACAGCTGCTATAGAACGACCAGAAAGGAAATTAGATAGGAGGTCACAGAGAGAAGGATAGATTCCGAAAGAGGGAAGTTTGGAAATCAAAGCTTTGTGCCAGACTCTATCGAAAGCTTTCGATATGTCTAGCGCCACAGCGAAAGATTCACCGAAACCCCGAAGAGCGGAGGACCAAGAGTCAGAAAGTAGGGAAAGAAGATCACCAGTAGAACGTCCTTTACGAAAGCCATACTGGCGATCAGAGATAAGATTGGAAGAATTGAGATGTTTCCAAATCTTCCTGTTAAGGATAGATTCGAAAACTTTAGAAAGGACGGAGGTTAAAGAAATTGGACGATAGTTAGAGGGTTGAGAAGGGTCCCCCTTCTTCGGTACAGGTTGAATGAGAGCACGTTTCCAACAAGAAGGGAAGATCGAAGTAGAAAGGCAAAGACGAAATAGTTTACCAAGGCAGGGTGCAAGCTCAGAAGCACAAGTTTTGAGAACCGCAGGAGGAATACCATCAGGACCATACGCCTTCTTAGTGTTAAGCTCAGAGAGAGCAGAAATGACATCTTTAGAAGAAATTACAATGTTAGGCATAAATGAGTTGGAGGGGGTTGTAGGAGGAGGAATAGCTCCGGAATCGTCCAAGGTAGAGTTAGAGGCAAAAGTTTGGGAGAAGAGTTCAGCTTTAGTAGAAGGTAAAATGGCAGTTGTGCCATCAGAAGAGACTAGAGGAGGGAAAGAGGAAGAAGCAAAGTTAGAATTGACATTTTTTGCGAAATGCCAGAAAGGACGAGATGAAGAAGAACCAGAAAGATTATTGCATTTGCGGCGGAGAAAAGAGTTTTTGGTATCTCGAAGAATAGATTTTGCACGATTCCGGGATGAAATATAAGTAGCATGAGTTTCAGGAGTTTGAAGACGACGGTAATCTCTGAAGGCAGCATCCCTGCGGCGGATAGCGCGAGAACAAGCAGAGTTAAACCAAGGTTTGTTAGGTTTAGTAGAAGGGAAAGAATATGGAATGTACGCTTCCATGCCAGAGAGAATCACCTCGGTTATACGCTCGGCACACTCCGAGGGACCCCTCCCACGAAAGCAATAATCATTCCATGGGAAATCAGAGAAGTACAACCGCAAGTCTGACCAGTTAGCAGCACCGAAGTGCCACAGACGTCTCCTCGCCGAAGGCGGGGGCCGTTCTTGCGGAAGACTTGAAGAGACAGAACAAGATACGGAGATAAGAAGGTGATCGGATGAACCCAGAGGAGGAAAGAGTTTAACAGTATAAGGAGAAGGATTAGAGGTTAGGAAAAGATCAAGTATGTTGGGTTCATCACCAAGACGGTCAGGGATACGGGTAGGGAGTTGCACCAACTGCTCAAGGTTGTTCTGGATAGAAGAAAAGTTGAAGGCGAGTTCACCGGCTGGAGATTGAGAACTAGAGGAAAGCCATTGGCGGTGGTGAACATTGAAATCACCTAAAATGATGATTTCAGAGAAAGGAGAAGAGGATAGAATGTGCTCTATTTTGGAGTTTAAATAGTCGAAGAATTTTTTATAGTCAGTAGAATTAGGAGATAAATAGACAGAACAAATAAATTTAGTAGTAGAATTGCAAGAGAGCTTAAGCCATAAGGTAGAAAATTCATGAGACTCCAAATCAGAGACACGAGAGCAAATAACATCGTTGCGCACATATGCGCAACAACCGCCTTTGGCTGAAAATTGAGGATAGAGACAGTAGGAGGTAACAGAATAAGGTTTGCTGTCAGCACACTCAAGCACCTGAGTTTCGGTTAGAAATAAGAGATGAGGTTTAGAAGAAGAGAGATGGTGTTCGACAAAGGGGAAATTAGAAAAAAGACCGCGAATGTTGCAGAAATTAATGAAAAAAGAAGACCGTGCATCGGGGCAAGCCGGACGCCGGGTCATGGCGGCACCATCCCCATCATCGGAGGCCGCCAACTCCCAAGTGATGATGGGGTGAGGGGTGGAGGTTGAGGGGCATTCTTTGGATGCCGCCCCTCTA